>VDFB02000002.1:169181716-169236054 GCA_007258455.2 Sequoia sempervirens | reverse complement strand
CCCCTTTTCTCCCACTCCCTCTCTTTTAAACTCACTTCCACCCCCTTTCCCCATCCCACCCTACCTAGACAACTCTCTCTCTCTCTCTCTCTTAAAATTCTCCCTCCCTCTAAAGACATTCATAAATACATATGTACATAAAATCCTACATCCATACAATAAACATGCACTAATACATATAGGCATACATGCATACAAGGATATATACATAATTAACATTAACAAAGACATAACATTAATGAAGACATAAAGCGAGCGCGTTATGTCTTGCTTGGCATGTATCCTAGATAAGCAAAATGTCAAAACTAGGAAATAACGCAAGCATGTTATAACGAGAGCACGTTATAACAAGAGCGCATTATAACGAGAGCGCATTATAACGAGAGTGCGTTATAACGAGAGTGCGTTATAACGAGAGCGAGTTATAACGAGAGCGCGTTATAACGAGAGCGCGTTATAACGAGAGCGTGTTATAACAAGAGCGCGTTATAACGAGAGCACGTTATATTTTTCTTTGGGAATCCCTGAGCCTTAGCATTGGTATTTGCCTTGGAATACCAACCCAAAGGCTTGGAGGGCATTCCCAATGACCAGAGACGTGTTTTTGCAAATTCTACAATTTTTTCACATAATTGGGTTCGTGCTCACCATCAGGATTGCATCTGGTTCAATATCGACAAAAGCAAACACATCGGTAATGTTAGGTTCTCTCTTAGCTATCCAACAATGTAATTTTTTTCACTTTTTAACAATGTTAAGCCTTTCATCCATAATTTCTTTTGTTTGTATGCCTCTTTTTCGCCAAAAAGTAGTGTTTGGTTTTTTTTCGCTATAAATTAACCGTTCATGAAATTTCAAATAAATTACATTTTTAGAAACTAGACTCTATTCTACAATTTTTTTTAAAAAAAATCAATTACCTTCAAAAATTTAGGGGAGCATGGCCAAAATTCTGCTTTTTAGGAAGTGCCCACTTAGAAAATTAGTAAAAATCAAATATTCATTAAAAAATTATCAGAAAAATCATGCATCAACTAGATACTATTAGCTAACTTTTGACTGTAGCGATTTTAAAAATACTACAAAAAGTTTTTCTGGGTCAGTCGACAAGAGTTGCTATGTTAGGTTTTTCTGACAAAAATAGCACCAATTTGTGTACGTCCCTCTTTTGAACCCCTTAATCTCAACCATTTTCAAAATAAATTAGTAGTTTAGAAAGTAGACTCAGAGCACTTCAATCCTTGATTTTGTTCCATCTCAAAATTTTGAGTGTAACTATCCTTAATTTCATGTCCAAGGTCAGTATTTCCTGATTTCAGAAAAAAGTGGCCACTTAAGCCCCCTTTTTGGGAACCATCTTGGTGCACTTACCCAGCTATTGAAAATGCTATTTACTTTGTTAGCAAAAATTTACAAGGAGCTGAATTCAATTATATAGTGACAGAAAAAGAAATGTTGGCAGTCATCTATGCACTAAACAAATTCAGACATTACATAACAAGCTACCAAATCTTTGTACATACTGATCATGCAACCATTAGATATCTCATGAATAAACCTTTGATCACAGATAGATTGGCAAGATGGTTATTGTTGATGCAAGAGTTTCATATAACCATTGTGGATAAGCTAGTGAAGGCCAATGTTGCATATTTTCTTTCAAGGCTAACTACATCAAAAGACAATCAGCCCATGATGACTCTTTTCCTGATGAGCATCTATTCTCCCTCAGTGTACAAACACCCTGGTATGCTGACATAGCCAATTACTTGGTCACAGATAGAGTTCCTTCTCACTTCTCTCCAAAAGAGAAAAGGGAACTCATTGAAAAATATTTTCCTTTCTCTTGGATTGTTGGATGTTTGTTTTATACTGGACCTGACCATGTCATGAGGAGGTGTGTGAGAGAAGATGAGACATATGACATTTTTCATGCATGCCACAATGAACCATGTGGAAGACACTTTACAGCCAAGAGGAAAATAATGAAGGTTTTGAACATAGGGTATTATTGGCCAACACTCCACAAGGATGCAGGAAGGTATACCAGAAAATGTGATAGATGTCAAAGAATGGGTAGACCAATTAGGTCCGATGAGATGCCACTGTGTTCTCAGGTAGTAATCACTCCCTTTGACAAGTGGGGATTGGATTTTGTGGGACCAATTGACCCTCCATCATATGGCCAGTCTTATATATTGGTATGCACTGATTATGTGAAAAAATGGGTAGAAGTTAAGGCTATGAAGCATGCAAGGGATAACAAGGTTGCATAATTTCTTTACGAGGATATTTTCACAAGATATGGAGTCCCAAGAGAAATAGTGACTGATCAAGGAGCTCAATTCACATCAACTCTTGTTGCAACACTAGTTAATGAGTACAACATAAGGCACATGAAGTCTACTCCTTATCATCCACAGGCTAATGGCCAAGTTGAGGTGACCAACAAAGAGATTGAAGCCATTCTGACTAAAATAGTAGTTGTTCATAGAAAAGATTGGGCAAACAAATTACCAGAAGTTGTTTGGGCCTATAGGACAACCTGGAAAACAACTACAGGCATCACCCCATTTGAGTTGTTGTATGGAAAAATAACTATGATGCCAATTGAATTTGAATATAAAACTTTGCGAACTGCAGTAGATTTGGGGATGGACATTTCTGAGTCACAAAGAGAAAGAATTATGCAGTTGAATGCTTTGGATGAGATAAGAAGAGCAACCCTGCAAAATACAGAAGTGGTGCAGAATCAAAGAATCAGGTGGCATAAATTTTTTATCAAGGACAAGAAATTCCAACCAGGAGATTGGGCCCTACTCTATGACTCAAGCTACTAGGACAATGCAGGAAAATTGCAGACAAGGTGGCTAGGACCATATGAAGTTGCTGAGGTATTTCCTAATGGAGTTGTTCAGCTTACTACCATTGACCCTGTCAAGTTTAAATTACTTGTCAATGGTCATCGCCTCAGATTATACCACAAGACAACTTCTAAAGAAGAGTTTCTGCAGCAATTCACCGTACATTAAGCACCCGAGCTTCCTACAGCCGAAGGCAGTGGACCTAGCGTCCCTCCTTCTGACTAATTAAGGTACGTACTCTCTCATAATAAAGACTTTCACTTATGTGGAAGTCCATTTCCTCATCCATCTACCCATCCACCCATCCATGACCACCTTTCTCTCTCTTCCATCACTTCATTCCACCTCACTCCACTTCATTTTTCGTTAATTGCTCAATTTATTCCCACAAGGCGAGCGATACTTCCTCCATGATCTTTGCAACAAATCTTCCACATATTCAAGTATGTGTGCATTAATTGCTATCTTTAATCATCTTTTAAGTGCATTCATTTAATCACTGTACGTTAGTATAGAATTTCACATAAATGCCATCATTCCCTGTCAAATCACCACTCCCATCTTGCATGTGTGGACACATGTCCAAATTTAGGTTGGGGGGAGGGGAAAGAAAAGATGAAAATATTTTGTGAATTTATTGCCCATGTGTCAATTCATACTAGGCCATGTTAGAAAATTTGAAATGAGTTGATTTGAAATCTGAATGAGAGGACGACTTGCATGTGTGAAGTGACAATAACTGCAACCGCTATTTCTTCCCATCATAATTCTCCTTTTTTTATCGCTCTTTTTCTTGCCATTGTTGCCCTGTTGTAATCTTGAGTTGCAAGCAAAAAAAAGAAACGAAGAAAAAAAATTCAATCAATATTGGCATTGGAAATTTAGCAGGTACTGCAGGAAAGTGAGCTTGATTTTCAAACGGGAATTGCATGAAAGAAGTTGCAGAGCATTTGTTTGATTGCAGACAATGGGAGGTGGGTTAATTCAAAATGAACCCATGGTGCATGATGTTTTGTTGCAATATGCACAATGCCTGGTTGAATTTAGAAACTGTGGATGGGCAGATTACTTCTTGAAACTAGATGGCTTTGATGAAAGAATTTCCCTTGAATTTGCACATACATTTTCAGAAGGGAAAGCCATAGTAAAGGGGTTGGAAGTTATGGCAACAAAGGAATGAATTGCAAAGGTCACAGGGTTACCAATTGATGGTGAAAATTACCCTGCCTCCTAGAGACGCCAGATCAGCCAGGGCCGAGTTTACATAGTCAAACAACCCCCCATTGAGCATAGATAAACAAGGTGCAAAGAGAATATCTCTGCCTAAGCCATGGAAGTAGATAGATATGTATGTTATCAAATACATCACCTGTGAGGGTTGCTAGTCAAATTCACATTTCATACACTTCAAGATTTTGAATCACATGAGGCACGGAAGGAGGATGAATGTGCCCAACATGTTGTACAATCTTCTCTCAATCATGGTGGACGAGACCCAAAAAGATAGGGATAATTTTGTTTCCCACCATTGCCTGATTAAATTGCTAGTTGAAAAGTCTTTGCATGATGTATCTGCAATAACCTAGGAAGAATTTATAAATGTTCATCAAATTAGACCTGAGCACTTGCAACCTAGGGCTTTACCTCAATCCCGTAGGTCTAGTAGGAGAATAAGCATGGTCGAAGTCATTCCTAGTGCTTCAACCTCTAGTGTTGGCTCTAGTGTGAATCGTCCTACAACAGAAGAAACCATAGAAATTAGTTCTTCTAAAACAAAGCACTTAGAAACAGAAAGTTCTTCCTCCGATTTTGATGATGACATTCCACTTGAGACCCTAATGAAAACTAGGGCACAAAAGAGAGAAGTAGAAATGAGAAAAGGAAAGGCCAAAACACAGCCTGTAGAAAGAAAGGTGCCAAGTTCTAAAAAGAGAAAGGCTGACACTGTTCATCCTGCAGCCAAAGGAAAGCCTGAGAAACCTCCCAGGAAATCAAGACCAACTGGGCCTGTGATTGGTAGGCCTCCACAGGAAAGCCCTAAACCTAGTGATACCTCACATGGGGACCCTAAAGCTCCAATGGAGCAGGAGAATGTTGAAGAAGAAGAAGACATATTCAGGAGAGCAACAAATATAACACTGGTCGATCTTGCTAACATTGTAGAAGAGTTTGAGGAAAGTTAGGACTTCCTGCAACATGAGCAAGAAGTCCTGCAACAATAGCCAGAACTAGAGCAGGAGTTCTTGCAGCCACGACAAGAACAAGAACAAGAGTCCCTGCAACAAGAGGCGAAGGAAGAAACAACACCCCTACAACCATAGATAACTAGACAGCCTGAGTCCATGCAAATAGTGTCATATGAGGAGCTACCATCAACAAAAAGACTGGTAGGCATTCATAATCCTCTTGGTTTTATAGTACATGCATCAATTTTGAATTTATGGAGAGAAATACAAAGAAGAGAAGAAGAATGGAGAAAGGAGAAACGAAAATTGAAGGAGGAAATTCGGAAGAAGGATGAAGAGATTGAGGATAAAAATGCAGAAATTGCCACCTTGAAGCAGAGGGTGGATGATATGGCAGCTTTGGCACCACAGATTTTGGAATGTAGCACCCCTCCAAGGGTCTATGCTCTACTCTTGAAAGAGAAGTATCTCTCTTTTAAGTTGTCAAGGATTTCCTCAAGTTTGAATCCTTCTATTGACACCCCTATGGAATTTTTCAATGCTTATAGAATTGCCTCCCCTAAAATGAAGAATTTTCTACGTGAATTTTATTTACATAATTATGCTATCACAAAAGACCATGATTGGAATCCGTTGTTGTATGTTGGGGATGTTCAATTGAGAGAATTTATGTCTTGGGTACAAAATGATATTAGTTTGGGACAACAACATGGAGCTTATAAACAATTGGAGTATGATATCCCTCTGCCTGTTAGAGCTAAATCAAGTAACCCAAGGGATATTTATAGAGAATGGCACATAATGCTTCTTAGACCTAGTTATGGCAACAAGATTATGCCTTGGATTGAGGTAGTTTATAGTGAGTATGAGGTAAAGACAACAACAAAGGAGGAAACCATGAGAAGATATCTATCACAAAGATGGAATAGTCTATCTGATGAGCTGAAGCAGGTTGAGACTCATTCTATGCACAATTATGTTGCAACACTAAAGAGGATTGATAGGTATATTCAAATTGGGAGAACTCAGGGGCGGTCTTGGCTTCCCCTAACTTTCCAGCCACCCATGCTCATGTGGCCTGTACCAAACTTTAGATTCTACCAGCTTGACATTGCTGCAGAAAGGAAAAGATGGAACAAATTTGACAGATTGGGAGGATTCTATTAGGATCCTAATTCACGCACTGCAACCACTGATGTTTGCTAGCTATCAGTTGCAAAATTCAAATCTTTGACCAAGCAGAACAGCAACCCTTCCCCTACTAGAGGACCGAGCAAAATGTTAGGTTGGGGGGAGTGATGAGCCTAGTTTTTGGTCCAATTTTGGGTAGAATCTATAGTTTATTTGTTGGTAGATGTCATGGAATTTAATGTTAAATGTTGGTATTTTCATAATATTTCCCTCAAACTATTGACAGTGGACTTAATCCTGTCTCTGCAAGCTTTAATGACATTTGGCATAATATGTGGATTATCTATATTGATTTTGCATGCGGTTAATGAATGTTCCTTAGAGTGGTTATATATGTGCAGTTATTATGCGTACTGACCTTTCCATGCAAATTTAATACGCCAAGTTGAGGAAGACACTGCCAGCTAGGCATGCACCATAACGTCCAACTGAGGAATAGCTCCAAGTCAAAGGTAGCCGACGACAAAAGATTCTTCATGCAACTGAACGTAATCGCCTTGTAGTGGAATTTAATGATTGAGCATGCATGGGTGTTACTGCTATGTTGGATCTGTGTTTGGACCTACATGTTTGACCAGATTTTATGCATGCGTAACCGCCATCGCTCCACTTTCCCTGTTTTCCCTAAATGGCATCCTCCCAGTCGTGGAGTTGACTGCCACGTTTAGCTTATTAGTAAAAATAATGATTTGATGCTCCTTCTTCAGGGGTTGCATGATTTGATATTGTACTCTCATTCTCCTAGTTTTCAGTAATATAGATACATTACTCTTTTGTATGCATGATTCACAGTGAATAAAATAAAGTTCTGAGTTCGAGCATTTGAGTTTCTTTAGTTTTAGAGGATACTTATCCAAGGGGGCCCACTTGGTGAGTAATATGTCTTCTTAGTTTAGCATTAGTTTAGTATTATTTTTTGTTTAGTACTTAGTTAGAAATTTGCCATTGATTGTTCCTACAGCCACTAAAATTTCTTTCTATGACTGTTCCTACAGCCAAAGTAGGAAGAGTAGTGTCCTATATGTTGCTCAAATTTTCATTCTTGTTATGCATTTCCGCTTAGCATAATCATTGATTGATGTTCAACATTTGTTTCATTCCTTTTCAAGCAATTTACTTTCAATATTGTTTGTTCCTTAGCTATAGAATAGAATGGCTACTTTGAGTTCCTAGTGCACATACTGTGTTGACCCATTTCAAGTTCACATCCCTGGGTTGACAAGTTAAATGCACCTTCATGATGGTTGAAATGGCTATTCAAGTTAGATGTCCAATCTCTGAATCATGTCTGTAAAGGCTTAGTTATTGAGATAATTGTAGGAGGCCAAGAACATGTTATGGTAATTAGGTGAAGCTTGATTAAGGTCCCATACAGAAATATTAGCAAGAGTGTTTCTAAGTTGTTCCACAAGATCATCCTCCTTTCTGTTATACAAAGGAAAACGAGGAGCACTTGGAAAGATAGGTTGAGGAAGTGGTAATGATGTATGGTTTGTGGTTGCCTATTGTTCCTTGTGTTGTATGTATGAGCAACATCATGATAATTAGGTTGCTATGAAAAAATGTCACTAGTAAGTTTCCTTGCAAAGTTCAAGATGCTTCCAACAGATTTAGGTTTGTTTTGAGGTGTTCTTATGATAAGAAGTGGCTCAGGAGATGACTTGGAAGGTCGAATAATTAAAGGACTTGCAACTAATGTTCAGAACCTCAACAAAATTATCCTCATTTTAATGATCTTCTAGCAAGGGAAAGTCTAATGTCACCTTTCACCTTCATCTAATGAAGCCACATTACTACTATTTAAAAGACGTGTATCAATTCTATCATCTTCTTGCACCATGATATCTTCCCTAGTAGGAGAGCTTTTAGGATAGGAGCAAACAAGATTTTCATGACATTCAGTGGTTGGATCTTCTAAGATAACTTCCTCACATGTAGGGGAGGTATCTAGAGAAGAACAACTATAATTTTCTTGCTTATCAATGATTACATCCTCTTTTTCAATAATGTATTCCCAAGTGGGAGACGTATTGGAGGGAGAAACAAGATTCTCATGACCCTCAATGAGTGGATCTTCTAACTTGAAAAAATATCTTCTTCACAAATAGGAGAGATATTGGGAGAAGAACAATTGTGATTGTCATGATTATCTATGATTACATCCCCTTTCACTAAAACATTCTCACAAGTGGGAGAGATTCTAGGCGATGAATGTAAATTAGACAAGGTGATGTTAAGAAATGTGTCAATGATCTCATTCTCTTGCATCATAATGCCTTCCCAAGTGGGTGGGGTAGAGGGACAAACAAGATTCTCATGACATTTGATAATTAGATCTGCTAACACCAAGATACCTTCGTCACAAGTAGGAGAGGTATCAAGAAAAGAAAATCTATGGTTATCATGATTATCTATGTTTGCATCCTCTTGTATCAAAGCATCCTCACAAATAGGAGAGATATTAGGGGATGAGTGAAGGGTAGGCAATGTGGTATTAAGGAATGTGTCAACAATTTCATTCTCTTGCACTAAGAGACCCTCATAACTAGGAAAGATATTGGAAGAATGACTAACATGCTTGTTAATGATCTTTTTCTTGGCATGTTTGAAAAGGAAAGACACTAACATTTATAATTTTGAGTATGTGCCAAAAATGAGAAGTAATCTATCCAACTTATGAAATTTTTAGATTGGAAGCATGATAATTTACTGATTATGCTATGTAAAAACCTAAAAATGATGTCTTTTTAATGTCAATTTCAATTTCAAACAATACACTTAATTTGACCAATTGAACTTAATGCAAAAAAGTAAAAAATTCTCTATTTTTTGAAATTGAAACCCGAATTTGACAACAAAATAGAATGAAGCAAACAAAGACCAAATAATGCCCAAAAATTTGGAAAAGGGCCTGTACAGGGACTTATTCGCCCTAGGGTGGATGAGTCCTATGTTAGGGATATGAAAAATCAAAGTTCGAATTTCTTGCTTAATGTTTGAATTACCTATTTCAGGTTGTAGTCTATGGCTTTTGTGATAATTTTTTCTAGATTTAGGTGTCCTAATGCAAATGGAATTAATGATAAATGATGAACAAAGTGACTTTTTGGATGCATTTTTAACTAAATTTGTTGATGTAAATGACTGTAAATACAGTAATATGCAATTACTATGCAAAATCAATGTAATATGCATGCAATTTTTTGGATTTTTTCATATTTTAAATAATGAAAAATTGAAATTTAAAACCCTAAATGAGATGTAAACTAATGAAATTTTGAAAACCCTAATTAGAATGAAAATTAATTCAATTTCAATGTAAACTAATGCAAATCCTAGATCTATGGTTTTAATGACCTCCAAATCAAAAATTAAGATGTACAATGTTGGGTTCACCAAAATGAAACATCAGAAATAGGTTTATCAAAATGAGATGATTGGATATATGATGTGGCTATCTTCCTTGTTTCATTCGGAAAAAGAGATCCCCAAAGGTAAGATTGAATTTCAACCCTTAGGTGAGTCAACCCTATTGGAGATATTTGGCTATTTTTCCTTATGACAAGATGGGGTAAATATGCTTGAAATGCACTTTTGGGAGAAAAACCAAAAAAACTAAATTAACTCAATTATACAATGTGAAACTCAAATCATTAATTTAAAAGCATAACACAATCAGAAACAACAAACTTTCAGCAAATCTGAGAAGGGTAAGACACCATGCACCTGTCTCCAAAAGTTGTTGGGTGTCCTCCTAGGACAAATTGGACCTAGGGAAAATGGGTCCTACTAAAGGGATCCAAAATATTATTTTACAGTCCTCTGCTACTAGATATGCACTCTTGATTTCTTCGAATCTCACTATTAGAATGTTAAAAATAAATTATGCAAGTAAGATTCTATGTCTTGACAATTTTGATGACGACTTTGAAAACTTTGCAAAATTACACTTTTGATCAATGTTCAATCCTTCTTCACTTGTAAATATGAAAACATACAAAGAGAAAATTTGTTTATTCTTGGTGAATAGGGGTTTGCCTTGGTCAAACCCCGTTTTGGTAATTAAACCTTGAAATGAAATAATAATGAAAGGAAGGAATGATGAATAAACACTAGCTTGTTGCAACTCATCAAACCCTTTAATGGCTACCCTTGGAGGAATGAAGTCTAACACATCTCTCCAAGGATTGGATCTTGCATGAAATGGCTTGATTGAATGCTTGATTTGACACTTGATTTGATGCTTGAGAACTTGAAACCTACATCACAATGTTACCTCCAGAAACATGCATGAATGAAAATAACTATGACATGATGCTTGATATTTTGAATGTTGATGTAGAAGATTGATAAATCTACTCTTGAATGCTCTTGACAATAATATTTTCTCTTGTGAAATTTTCCTTCTTTCTAGATGTTTTTAATTGATAAAATAACTATGTATTTATAGGTGATTTTCTAATTTCCTGAAAATTAAAATTTAAAAGCCAACAATTGCAACTTGAATTGGGATCATTAAAATACCACCAAAAAACGTATTTTAAATTAGGTTATGGAATCTAAAGGGGACTCATTCTCCCTTGGGTGAATGGGTCCTAGGACCTAAATCTAGAACACACAATTTTCAAGGTGTTTAATTTGATGTTTGCAATTGTTTAATGTAGGTTCCCCTTTCAGAAAATGAGATTAATTAGGATTTTAAATGCATAATTGGGTCACTTAGAGGCTTACTTAAGTATAATTAATTAAGGGGATGCAAACATAGTGTAAAAATGTAAAGGTGTACATTTTGTGACACTACATTGTCATCAACCATCTAAGGGGAAACAAAAGAAGAAACAAAATCCCAAGATAGATTCATCATGTAGTGAGAATCCCTCCAAGCCACCTCCAAAGTCGGAACAAAAACCACATTAAAATCCAAAACATGATAAGTCTTCTAAGTTTTGTGAGTCTTTCTCTAAGACAAAAGAAGAAATCGGGTTATCCTTGTAGTCTTTATGGCAAGGAATGGCATCTAGTTACCAGATGTTGGAAGAGATTAGAGGCTTTAGAGGAAGCCATGCAACAACATAACATCTTAGCACCTCAAGTATTCTTCCACACATACAGGGAAAGGTCATTCTCTTTTTGCATGGGCCTTACCTTCAACATCTACATGGATACTTGATTTTGGTGCTTCTTACCACATGACACATACCCATAATTTTGTCACCAATCTTTCACATTGTGGCACTTCATAGATTGTAGTTAGTGACTCCACTCAACTTTCAGTTTTGGGTTTAGGTTTTGTTCATCTAGAAGGTGGTTGTATTCAAAATGTACTTATTATTCCTAACATTTCAACCAACCTTCTCTCAATGTATTAGATTTGTCATTTTGGCCCTGGTAGGATAGTTGAGTTCTCACTGCATGATGTGGTTATTCAAGACCTCCATGATCTTGATCTTGTTGTGGCTATTGGAAGTGTTGATTATGCATCATGAATATATAGATTTGATGGATTTAAGAGATCATATAGTTTTAGTTCATTTCTCATAGCACATGCAAATTCAATGAGTAAGCTTTGGTATGAGCATTTTGGTCATTTCAATTATAGATATCTCCAACATATGAGCACACAAGCATTAGTGTTTGGAATCCCTAAGATTTCTTGTACTAATGGTGTTTGTCGAGGATGTGTTATTGGAAAACATCATCAGGATTCTTTTCCTATGGATAGAGCCACACGTGCTAAGGCACCCTTAGAGTTGGTACATAGTGACCTTATGTCTTTTTCGACTCCTTTTTTAGGGGCCAAATATGTGCTCACATTTATTGATGAATTCTATAGGAGTGCATGGGTATACTTTATTAAGTACAAGAGTGATGTATTTGATTCTTTTAAGATCTTTAAGGAATTCATGGAGAAGCAGTCTGGTCTTTCTATCATGTGTATACACACAGACAATGGGGGGGAGTATTTCAATCAGGATTTCAGGGACTTTTGCATTGAGCATGGTTTGCAACGTCAACTTATAGTTCCCTACACTCCTTAGTAGAATGGTGTTGTTGAGCAAAAGAATAAAACTTTACGGGAGATGACCAATTGTATAATTTAGTCTCAAGATATGGATTCATCATTCTAGGCTAAGGTAGTGAATTGTGCCAATTACATTCAGAATCAGATGCCTCATAAGGCATTATGACATATGAATCTTGAGGAGGCTTGGACCCATGTCAAACCTGATGTATCTTCATTCAAAAATTTTGGTGGTGAGGCTTGGGAATACATTCCAAATGCTCAATGAAAATACATGGAGAGGAAAATCCAACCACTCATATTTGTTGGCTACTATGAGGATGTTAGGCGTACAGGTTGTTTGATCCTAATTCTAGAGAGGTCTTGTTTTGGTGAGATGTCGAGTGTGATGAGTGATTTTCTCAAATAGATTATTCATCACCAACTTCTCCCTCACTACCTACTCATCCCACTTCATCTCTTGAAGATGATGATGATGATGATGATCCACCTTCACCACCACCTCCACATGATCCCACAGTGTACATTCAAAGACAGGAGGGTGATATTTTGATTCTAGTGTTGTATGTAGATGATTTGATTCTTACACGTATTTCATCCTCCATGATTTAGAGTGTTCAAAGAGATTTGATGGAGTAGTTTGAAATGACAGATCTTGGCCTTCTGCACTACTTTCTAGATTTACAGGTTATTTAGTCTTCGAAGGGGATTTATATATTTTAGCATAAGTATTATCTTGATAAGATTGAAATATTTGATATGCTTGATTGAGATCTTTCTCCCACACCATTTCAATCAGGTGTTGTATTATCTTCCACTTGTTTTACTCCTTCAATAGATGCTACATTATACAAATAGTTAGTTGGAAATTTTTTGTACCTGACACATTCTCATCCTGATCTTTATTTTGTGGTTGTTCTTGTCTCTCGGTTCTCACATGATCCACATGAGATCCATTGGTAAGCTACTAAACATATTTTGAGGTAAATTTAGGGCACATCTAATTATGGAATTCACAATACATTATGGGTTTCTTAGATTGTTGGCTTCACTGACTCAGATTTGGCTGGTGATCTCAATGATAGGTTTTGTGTTCTACCCTGGTTCTGGTCCCATTGCATGGTCTTGCAAGAAGCAATCTACTATTGCTTTATCATCTACAAGGGTTGAGTATTGAGCAACACTTTTAGCTAGATAGGAGGTTTTATGGCTCTGTCATTTGATGACTAAGTTTGATTTTCCTCCTAATCATCCCACTATTCTTTAGTGTGACAATCAGAGTGTCATTCACATTTCACACAACCCAGTGGAGCGTCAAAGGACAAAACACATTGAGATCCACATGCACTTTATTCAATAAATGATTTAGGATGACTTTCTCATCTTGGAGTACATTCCTATAGAGGAGTAGGTTGTAGACATCTTCATGAAACCTTTGACATCACTTCACTATCTTCAACTGCAATCGATGCTTGGGGTGAAGGAAGTTGTCCTTGGGGGGTCTTCACGAGGCCTTCCTTCCTTCATGTTTTTTATGCATGCTTTCATCTCTTTTTGGAGAGGAGTTTTTCCCATGAGGTTTTCTTTATTTCTCCACTTTTTAGAGATCTTTATTTGTACATGAGTGCCTCATCAGGCCTAGTTGTTGAGACCCATCTTTTCTTTTCATGCATTTTTCCTTAGATTTTTAGATTCTCCCTAAGTTCATCTTAAGGGGGGTGTTAGATTAATAGGTTAATAACCTAATTAGTTAATTCATATTGATTAATTAATTAGGCACCCTTTGCTTTATTCACTTAAGCTAAACTTAGGATTTATTTTTTGCATTATTAAATTAGCTTATGTTATCTCATTGCATAGGATTGTGACACTTGTCACATGTTGATTTAATCTTCTCGTAGGGTTTCACTTATAGGAATTTTATCTCTTTTTCATAAGGATTGATGTATCATTGTAATTAATCATTCAAATTTATTACATCAATTAATTTTGAGGTTGTTGAGCACTTATTTTTCCTTTGATATCCTCTTTTGTGATAGGATATTTTCTTGTAGGTTCTTTTTGGGTTATGTGGAGTTGGTTTTGTAACTTCAACAAGAGCGAGAGAAAAAGAGGGAAACAAATAGATAGATAGAGATAGACCTAGAGGGAGAGGTAAAGATAGATAGAGATAGGGAGATAGAGAGGAAGCAATAAAGATATATAAAGTAAGAAGGAGAGAGAGATAGAAATATAGAGGAAGAGGGAGAGGGAGAGATAGAAAGAGATATAGATGGTGAGATATAGTGACAGAGATATAGATATATAAAGAGATATAGATAAAGAGGGAGAGGGAAGTAGATATAGACAAATAAAGATGGAGAGAGGGTGAAATAAATAGGGGGAGATAGAGGGAAGAGAAAGAGGGAGAGATAGATACATGGGAAGATAAATATGTTGGTGTGAATAAATGTCTTGTACCTAGTTAATTCACTTACTAGGTAATTACGGGACATATTCACATGTTAAGTTTACATAGGCTCTAATATTCCTCTTAGAAGTATGAGTTATCTTTTCTAGAACTTATATTATCCTAGTTGTTAGGACTTAGTTGTATCATGTGATAGGATTAAGACACTTGTCATGATCCTTTCTAATCCTATTCCTCACCTTGCATATATAAGCAAGACATCATATGTATATTGATATTTAGTTTCATATTCTTGCATCCTTAATCATAGCATGATATTTATGCCATTTCTCTCTTGTGGAAGTTATTTTATCTTACAGGTGATCTTGGGGTGTTTGAGGAGTTCACCATAAACTCCTACATGGTATTAGAGCTTCAGTGTTGCAGACATCTTCCTAGATCTAAGGAACAAATCTTGGCATGAAATTTTTGTTGGGTGCAAGTTGAGGTCTTGAGAGCTTCACCATTGAATCCAAGGTGTCAGAGAAAGTCAAGATTGGATTTCGTTTCATCAAAATGTAACATAGTTTGTCAGATCTACAAGGGTTTGAAACTCATATTTGGCAAACAGATTTCTACTAGAGCCATTTTCATTTTTCGCTTCAAAAATCCAACTTTCACTCATTGGTAATAAAAATGATTTATGGGTTTTATTCTTGGTGTCGAAACACCATCTGGGTATTGATTAGATTTTGCATATCTTAAGCATATTTAAGAAAAAATGTTGTTCAAAAAGAATCTTGCCTCATTTTTTCTACAGGTTGAAGGTTAACTAAAATTCATTTTTCATCTTTTGCTTTCTGGATAAAAAAAACATTTATGGGTTTTGTTCTTCACATCAAAATATTTCTAATTTTTTATTTTTGTCTATTCACAATGAATAAATTTTTCAGAAATCAAATCAGAAGTAAGACTTTTTGCTAGAAAACCCCATTTCCTGTAGGATAAATTCAACTTTAAAAAAAAAAAATCATAACTTTTTCCTCAGTTATTAGATTTTCATGATTCAAGTGGCATTGAAAAGCTGATTTTGTCCTCTACACAAATCTAAGGTCATTTTTATTCATGGAGGTAGATGTGAACATTCATCAGTGCATGCACTATTTCCTTTTTTGCATGCATTAGGTTTGCATTTTCTCTACACTTCATTTCAATTCTAGATCATTTCTCAATCAACTGTTGCTTCATAGATTCCAGAGTTGTGTCAGTTTGTGATTTTTCTAGTGTTCCTTGGCATCTAGTTTGTTGTTGCTTATCATGATTCTGACCTAAGTCCTTGAGTGACTCTAATATGGTTTATAGCAAACAAAACTATCCTTCCTTGCTTGCCAGATTGAGGATTCTAGTGTTACTCCACAAGTGTACTTCTAGTGCTTCTTTGCAGCGGGTTATCTCATTATGGGGGGTTGTATGATCTCTCTTATCATCCTTTGTGTGGATATTGATTAAATTTGTGATGGATATCATTATTTTATTTATCTCTTTTTTGGGGAGGAGTTTTGTCCCACTAGGTTTTCTCCTTTTCTTTGTTTGTGAGAGATTGCATTTGCATTTGTAGAGGGGTACCTAATATGGCCTTGTAGTGGGGACCTATCTTTGTGTCATTTGCATAATATCTCCTAAGTTGCACTTAAGGGTGGTGTTGGTGTGAATAAATGTCTTATACCTAGTTAATTCACTCACTAGGAAATTAGGGGACATATTCACATGTTAAGTTTACTTAGGCTCTAAGAGTCCTTCTAGAAGGATGAGTTATCTTTTCTAGAACTTATCTTATCCTATTTTTTTAAGACTTAGTTGTCTCATGTGATAGGATTAAGACACGTGTCATGATCTTGTCTAATCTTATTCCTCACCTTTCCTATATAAGCAAGACATCATATGTACATTGATTGATATTCAGTTTGGCATTCTTGCATCCTCAATCATAGTATAATATTTTTGTCATTTCTCTCTTGTGGAAGTTATTTTTTCTTGCAGGTGATCCTAGGGTGTTTGAGAAGTTCACCATAAACTCATAGGAAGAGAAAGGGATATAGGTAGAGATAGAGAGATAGAGACAAGTAATAGAGAGATAGAGAGAGTGAGAAGAAATAAAGAGATAGAGATGTAGATAGGGAGGGAGAAACATGGAGTATGTGTGTGTATGAGAGATATACAAAGATAGAGATAGAGATAGAGATATGGATGGAGAAACAGGGAGTGTGTGTGTGTGTGTGTTTGTGAGTGAGAGAGATAGAGAGGGAGAGAGATATATAAATAAATAGGGAGGGAGGGAGGGAGAGGGAGAGAAATAGAGAGAGGATAGAGGCGAAGTAGAGAGATATAAAAAGAGAGAGTGATAGGAAGTGTATAAGAGCGAATTTGCACCATATGTGCAATTCCCCTTTTTGCCTTTGTCCACCTTAGAAAACCAAGTTCGAAGGCTTAGTTCCACCTAATTCTACTACTTGCATCACACTTGGCGCCTGTTTTGAACGTCGGGAGAGGTGTTTCTATCGGGGACGCCCGCACGGCACGCTTACATCCCTGACAGATTCACGTGTTTGGATCCTGTAGAGGTGTTACACTTCCCATTGGGGGTCGATTTGTAACACCCTCCTCGGCCGACCAACCCAAAATATGGTCATTTTCTTCATCTCCCCTTCAAATTCACTTCTTCAACAAGCATTTCAACTCTTCCTCCATTTCCTAGCTTTACTCTAGCTCTCTTTGAGCCCTCTCTTAGCTCTTCAAACACTTTACACTTCACAGTAGCAACATCAACACTCCACCACCTTAGTAGAGCAAGTGTGGAACAAAACACCATTGCAGCAGAGGCTTGAGTTCCTCTCATTTTCTCCCCCATTAGCCTTGAGTGCTCTTGGTGGAGGTGGTAAGCTTTCACTCCTCTCCTCTATTACTTGGTTGAGTAGCATAACACTTTTTTTTAGTGCTTTAAGTGCTCTTTACTTCATTTCTACTTTTCTCACCTATCTATCTAGCTGTCTGTGGAGGTGGGAACACCAAAATGAGGGTTTGACTGAGGCAAACCCCTATACAGCCCTAACAATCTCTCTCTCTCTCTCTCTCTCTCTCTCTCTCTCTCTCTCTCTCTCTCTCTCTCTCTCTCTCTCTCTCTCTCTCTCGTGTAGGTATTGAAGACACTCACGAGCTGGAAGCTTCATCACTTGCACGGTCGTAAGTATTTCCTTTCTTCTCCTTATCGTCTCTATTCCATTTCAATCTTATTGCTTCTTGTTGCTTGGTTGCATTCTAGAGGTTCTTGGTAATCGGAGTGTAAGTGGTCACTTAGCCATTTTCTGAGACATTCTCGCTTTTTGGTCCCTACAAGATGCCTGCACGCCTCTGGGACGCCAGTGCGCCGCGCTGTTGTCCATTTTTGCGCTGATGTCCTTTGGTCGAGAGCTCATCAGTTTGTCCAAAAAATCTCTGTGACCTGCTCTTATGGATTATGAAACTCCCATTGTTGTTCCATTGAGGTAGTATAGGGCAGTTCGTCCCATGAGGCTCTCTGAACGAAGAGAACTCATGAGTAGTGAATCCTCCTATATTACAGGAAGAGATGAAGAGAGAGGGAGAGATAGGGATAGAAATAGGGAGAGATCGAGAGATAGATATAGAGGGAAAGATAGAGGGAAGAGAGATGTAGGGAGAGGTAAGGGGATAGAGATAGGGAGAGACATAGAGAGGAATATATCTAGGTAGAGATGGAGACAAAGATGGAGATGAAGCAGATCTTTCACATCTTTTGTATACACATTTCCTAGTGAAGTGGTTAGCAAGGGGCAACATAATATGCTCCAACAAAAGTATCAAGGGAGAACTGATAGCTTCAAATCAACTATGCATCCGCTTATAGGGATACAAACATAATTGAAACAAAAATTTGGAATCAAGAAGATAAACAAGCTTCATTACAAATAGGCTCGTGTTATTTTGCAATAAGGAGAGCGAGAGATAGGGAGGAGAGGTAGGGATAAAAAGAGGGAGAGATAGAGGGGGAAGAGTGTGAGAGAGGGGTAAGGAGATAGAGATGGAGATGGAGAGGAATAGTTATTTGTTAAAAGAAAAATTATCCTTAGAGCCCATTGTGCATTAAGTAGAAAAAATCAATTGATGAGCATAGGGATTTACAACATGATGAAGTGGTACTCAATGATCTTTGAAAGACCAATAAACCCCATTTTGATGTAATCATGTTGTTTTTATCTTTTTTCATAAATAGGCCCTTCAAAAAAGTATCTTGACTCCACTTTTATATGGTTGGGAGTTGGAGTTATCTTTTCAAGTGGGCCCGATCTATCTTTTAGACCCTCGATAATTTATGTCTATCTTTTAGAAAATTAGTTTTATTTAAATAGTGAGAATGATGATTTGTTTTTAATTATATCATTTATCAAAGTTTAATTTTTTGGTATGATTGATCTTTATTTGACCCTTGAATAATTTGATGGCTTGGATCATTTAGTGTGATAGTTTAACCAAATGATAACTTGTAATTTAGATATATGCCCCCTTATAATATTATAATCTGACATATAAAAATAAAATTTTGTATATATAAATAAATTATATTTATCTATATACCATCACTTTGCCCTTGATTAAGTATATCAATTGTTTTAATTTAGATAAAATATAAATTTTTAAAAATAAAAATACTTAAAAATTAAATATATAGAACAAAAATAATTATAATTTAAAAAGGAAAGCAAAATAATGTAGATATTTGATCTCAAAAAAGTTTAGTTTTTTATGTAGTGATTTTATCTCTTCATCACCTTAGTGAAGTTATCATTTATATCTTGATCTTTTACATGTTCTTGCACTAGATTACACTGATTTTTCTCTATATTAAGACTTTTTTATTCAAGGGGTAAATGTTGTTGACCGGAGCTATGAACCGGATACAACCATTCAACAATAACACCCCAACGGGGTTTGAACCTTGGTGGCAGGAACAACAATGCCACCTATAAACCATCACACCACGCCAATACCGGCTTCTCTATATTAAGACTTATGCATTAGCAATAAAATAAATAAATTTAACAATATTATCAAGTTGAACAATTTATAATTAATATAAATAAAAAGTAGATATACTACTCATAATATATTTATTATTTAATTATAAATTATACAATTACATTAATTTTAGAAGAAAAAAAAGTTCTTAAAAATTAAACAATCAAAACAATACTACAAAATAAACAAGTGCCACCTAGTGGCTAGTACTTGCCTTAAATAACTCTAATGACCTTACCCTAACCCTAACTCAATCATTCATCATAGGAAGAGGATAATGAAGAATATGATTGTAGAAATGACCTTAAGAAGAGTTAAGTGGTGGGAGAGGGTAGGGAGGAAGGAAATTGAAAAATAAAATAAAAGTGAAAATAGGCAAAAAAATAAAAAAAATGATAAGAAATAAGAGAAGAATGAATAATATAATAATATGATATGACACAAATAAATGGATCAAAAAAAGTTAAATGATAAATAACTCTAAGAGAATTATAAAGATGAATTATATAACAAAATAATTGAGGAACAATTACCAAAATTATTAAAAGAAATGAAAGAAGATATAAGGAAAATATACTAAAACTTAAAATAATAATAATTTAATCAAAGAAAAAAGAAAAAAGATGAGATTATATATAAAATATAAATTGGAAAATTAAATAAATGATTCAATTAAAATTAAAAAATAGATCATTAAAATAAAATAGATTATAATATATATATAATCTATAATATATATTAATATGTATAAATATAGATTAAAGGAGAACCTACAAAATAAAATAACCTATCATATATATTAATATAAATGCATATTACCTACACAATGTAGATTAACTTATTTACCTACAAAATATTACCTTCAATAACATAACATATAAATAAAAATAATATATATAAATTCTAATTAATATAGGTTATATATAAATTAATATTATCTATATTGAAATAGGTTGTATATTATATATAATAAAGACCTAAAATAATATAGGTTATCTTATATACTTATATATTATAGGTTATAATTTTTTTGGAGAATCTATATATATAAATTAATATAAAAATATACATGATGAAAAAAAATTATTAATGAAAAGAAGAAGGATAATATTTAAAACATAGATAACAAAGATATTAGTCTAATTGAAAGAATAATACAATTTTTATTTTATTTTATTATTTTAATAGTGCAAATCTCTACAAAATAGTTAATTGATTTTTGTGAGATTTTCTTTAACAAAAAAATAGCAATTACATTCTTAAACAAAGTCAAAATAAGTAACATTTATTTATTTTAGAAGGATATAATGAAATGACTTTATAAAGCAAAAAATGAAAAATCATTCTTTAAAAAAAATGTTTACCTTGCTTTCCTACCTTTCTTTCCAACACACATAACTTTTTAACCAATCATATGCACAAGAAATAATTTTTATAATTTGAAAAGTTAAATATTTTACAAGTTGACTTTACAAAATTGATTTTTTTTATTTTTTTTTTAAATATTGTTTTTGATTGGTTGAAAACTAAATTATTAATAATATTGAATGCTTTGGTAAAATTATGATTTATACAAAAATCTAGATTTGTATCTTTTATTTTTTTTAAAGTAATTATAACTTAAAAAGAATGTAACAGTATGTTTTTATCTTCATAAGGTTTGGCTTTTTAAATTAGAGATTTTATTTCTTGATCTTATGGAATTCCATGTATTTTCTTTTTGTCAAATTTATGCATTAGCAATAGAAATAAATAATTTATTAATAATTTAAATTATATAATTACATTAATTTTAGAATATTCTTAAAAGTATTTAAATAATATAAATTAATAAATAATCTTCACCTAAATAAAGATTAATTCCTAACAATTGTATTCTACACATTCTATGATAGTTGTTTAGCATTTGTATTGTGCTTAATTTATTTCACAATAGTTTGAATATTTCATTTATTATTTGATGCTCCAACATGGTATATAAGCGTTGAATTGCAGTTTCTTTCTTAATTTTTGTGAATCAAGTTTCTAGCCCTATCAAGGAAACGTCGTGGCACCAAACAAACATCACCATTGTGTTTGGAAGGCCCAAGAAAAAAGGATTACCTTTCATTTCATGAAAAATGGTAACTTTGAAATTTTGCATTTTTTTGGAATTGTACCTTGTTGTACAGTATAACTTTGTACAGTATGGATTTTTAAAAATGCAAATTTTTTTAGCAGAGGGTTAAATCACCCTCTACCCATTATATCATTTTGGTTGAACCTTTTGCAAGCTTCCTAGATTTTTGTCTGTGGCTTGTTTGGTCTACCTTGTTAAAGATTTTGTAGGTATATTTAAAGCAATTTTGAGAGTTTTGTGGCTTATACCTATGTTTGCAACATTTGTTTCACCTATTTTGGTCCTCATCGACCTTAGCATTAATGTAGTGACTTGTGAAGCAACTTATTATTTCACATTGCAAAAAGTTGCATTTGCTGCTAGCATTGGTCTCTTATACTTTTGCATACAAAAGGTAACAAATTTAATGACTTCATATAACTTGTCTTTGCTGTAGAAGTCACTCATTTTCATTTATGTTTTGAAGACCTAAAGAGCTTTCATTGGGACTTATGCTATGAGAGATGTGGTGAAATTTCCTTGTGAGTTTCTGAGACAACGCCTTGTAGCCGCCATGCATCATGTTGTCACAGATAAATAGCAAAGAATAAGAGTTTGAATGGCACCCCTTTTTGGTCTGGTTGTTGATAGAAGTACTAGAAAAAGGATGATGAGGGAACTACAAATGTGTAGAAGATTCTAGGCTCCTCACTATTGTGGTCGCCCCACTCTCCATCCCCTATTGATCCTTTTTATAGTTGCCACAGATCTAAAGCTTTTCCTTTGACAATATATAAAGTCCTGTAGGCTACCCATCTCTTATTTCACATCGCCAAAAGCACCAATCCCATGTGTCTCATCCTATGACTCAAGTTTCTGCATAGGGTGGGTTTAAAGTTAGTGCTTGAGGAGGAGAAAGAGGCACAATGACCTCTAACATATGGAATGGTTCCCCTTTGACTCGGTTCACATAATGTCTCTAATGGTAAGGATTTCCATGGCTCCTTCAACTACTATGTCAAGTGTTTTCACTTCCATAGTCTTCAAATGACATTAATTAAAATAATAAGCATACAACTAACTATTAGTTCATCAAATGTTTTTGTAAGAGGGGAGACATTTTTTTGTCAAAGTTGCTAAAAGGGGGATTTTTTTCGTTTTTGCATAATTTACAAATGGGGGGTCTTTTTTATGTGTAAATAGTTGACCGGAAGTTGGTTTTGTCGCCAATATTTTATCAAGATATTTTCAAAATTGTAAATTTTCAATCTATTTTTAAACCTTTAAAAATTAGTGTAATTTGTGCAATTTTTGACAAGACATAACTTTCACCTTGTTTCTCAAAAATTGACATTTTTTTTTAAATTCATCAAAATTTTGTAAGGATTTCAAATTTGTAATCAAAATTCAGTTTTAAAAAGCTCATTTTTTATATTTGTAAAAATCTCTATGAGTTATAAACGAATGATTTGGATTTCAAACTTCACAAAAGATTATAAATCTTGTCTTGCATCTTTATGGAGGGGTCTACATTAAGATATAATACAATTTTGGGGGGTTTTCTAAGGCAGAACTCAAGTGCCTTGTTGTGTGTGCATCATAGATCCTAAAATCAACTTGTTAACTCCACATAATTTCCACACATGGAAAGTTAGAGTACAACAATTACTTCAATCTAAGGGATTATGGAAAATGGTTATTGGATGACAAATGCAATTTACTAGGGAGTTTGAGCAGTTCACTTATTGAAACAATTTAGATGACGCAATGGGAATAATAGATCTTATTTATGATAATTTGCAATTTCACATTTCTAGTTGTACAAATCCTAAGAAAATTTGGGATAAATTTGATGATCTCTTTGGTAAAGTTGATGAGTTCAAGATTCTAGCATTAAATGTTGAATTAACAATATTATCTCTAGATGCCTTCTCTTATATTGAAAATTTCTTGGTTTAGTTTAAATATTTGCTTTCTAGACCTCAAAATTATGGTAAAACAAAAATAGATAAAGAGTGTCTTTTCTTGATTTTGTCAAATTTAAGATGTCCTTGTCATATATTTTCTTCTTCCTTTTACTCTACCATGTATGCTCTTGGAACAACATATATAATTCCATCTTTTGAACAATTTTGTGATAGACTTACAAGAGAACAATCTAAACTAATCTCTATGGATGTCATCACCTCTTCAAAAAGTTAGGCGCTATTTTGTCCAATCATCTAAGGTAAAATTAAAGAAGTCTTCTAATAAACCTAAGGCAAAATCAACTTCAAGAAATGAGCCATCATCTAAGCAGAAGAATCCAATCTACACACAAGCCACATCATCTACACAGTCAAGAAAGAAGACTTACAAATCTAAAAAGAAACTCAATTGTAATTTTTGTGGATTATAGAATCATGATAGCAAAGTTTGTCATAAGAGGATTGCAGCTATGGAAGAGGTCGTATAGAGACCACATTGATCTTCTCAAACCTACTAAGGGACATGCCCTTACAACTAGAGGTTTTGATTCATCCAAGGATAATTGGATAGCTGACTCAAGAGCCTCACACCACATGACTCACTCACAAAATCTTCTAGCATCTATTTATTACAACACTACTTCTCATATTTTAGTGGGAAACTCTTCCAATATTCTAGTTACGGGGTAAGGTACAATATAGTTGATAAAAGGTAGCATTAAGGATGTTATTTATGTTCCTGAGATTTTGTAACATGCCTAACTAGATTTTCTTCAATTAAATTCAAAATTGACATTATGAATATAAAATTTATGACATAAATCCCATTGCTATTTCTATTTAGCAATTTCATGTCCATAAATAAACAAAATAAAATTGAATATACATTCATTTCCAAATGTCAATAGTCAATTTACAATGCCTCAATTCAATACATCAAATACATCAATTGCATCTATTACAACAACCTCATCAGTTACATCAATGATGCATTTATTACAACAACCTCAATCTCTTGCTCTTTTTTTGCTAAATTATTTGCTCAAATCGCCTTCTGACCACGAATATCTCCTTCTATATTTGGGGATAATGGTCTTTAATTTTTGGTTTTCATATTCTTTTACTTGGCCGCCCACTTCCCTCTATTTTCTGGGCACTATCTACTACTTTCTAACATGCAAGGGGCATTGGCCCCTATCCTATTCATTATGGGTGTTGCAATTTAAGCATGAATTCATAAAAATAAAACCCATGGTAATACATTTATATATATATATACAAATATATACTTATATATATATATATATATATATATATATATATCGTTTCACCCATATATGTATATATACATGTACATGTATTATGTATTTATATACATGCCTTTATTTCTATGAAGGGATTTGCAAACATACGTATTATTTTATTTTAAATTGATCCCATTTCCTTATTCAAAAGCCTATTTTCAAGTTCATCAAAAGAACAGATAATACAATCATTTTTTATATGATAATTGTATATATGATAAAATTCATTTCCAATATCATTCAATATCAACTTTGAAATAAATAGGGTAAGCCAAGAATGCACTAAATTTGTTTCTTTAACAAGATTGCTTCTTTCATCAATTATGATATCTCACAATATAAAATGATATTTATCAATTACAAACAAATGCAAATATGATGGTCTACAGTGGTGTGTGAGATTCCAAATTCCATTCTTGCTTACCATGGTCATCAGGCTAAGCGTTCCTACCTCAATCAAGTTTGTGTCCTTCAACCTGCTCTTGCACACACATTCTTACACTTGCCCACTTATCAGTAACCTTTAACCGATAATCTTATGGAATAATTTTCTTAAATCACAAAATTGCAAGATATTCATTTTCAGTTATGTCATTGCATTTTATCAAATCCATAAATAATAAATGATAAATTTCATTTTTTTAATATTTCAATTTACTCAACATTATTTAATGCAAGCAATGAAATTGAGATATGACATCCTTCGCCACTAGAAAGAGACATCATCTCAATGTTTGATCAAACAAAATTGATTCACATATGTTCATTAAATCATATTGTTTTCAAGCCAAAACATCATAACATACTAATCAAAATTTTAAGCAGCAGTATATAGTAAACCATCAATAGTATTTCTAAGAAAGAAAATGATGGAAGGAGCTTTTTATTTCCTCTGTATCCTCTCATGTAGCACTATCCTTGGAATACTGATCCCATTGGACCGTATATTAAAAAAATTCTATGTTTCACAACTTGACGATATGTCTATCCAGAATTCTAATGGGCTCCACTAGTACCACTCCTAGATCCTCCACCTGTAAAGAATGCCAATCAAGTATATGAGATGCATCTGGGTGGTATGGTTTAAGAAAAGAAACATGAAACACATTATGGAATTGAGCAGAGCAGGTGGTCGAGCAATTTTGTATGCAACTGGGTTGATTAATTCCAACACATCAAATGGGCCCAAGTATCTTGGATCCAACTTGGATGATTTTCCAAAGGTAATAGAGCTCTTATGTAGCTTGACTCTTAAAAATACCTTATCCCTAACTAAAAATTATTTAAAGGTTCTATTCCTGTCCACATAGCTCTTTTTTCTATCTATTGCCTCCTTCAGTCTGCTCTTGATGAGTCTCATCTACTCTTCCATCTCTTTTATCATTTCAAGACCCACTATGATCCTATCCTCCAATCCATCCCAATTGATGGGAGTATGACACTCACCCATACAGAGCCTTGAAAGGTGTCATACCTAAGGATGCATGATGGGAGTTGTTATAAGCAAATTCTACCAGTGATAGATACTCTTCCCATTTGTATTGTTGATCCATGTAGTACATCCGAAGGATATCTTCTACTACCTAGTTCACTCTCTCAGTTTTCCCATCAGTATAAGGATGGTAGGATGAACTAAAGTTTAGTTTATTCCCCAATACTGCATTCAAGGTTGTCCAAAACCTTGATGCCATATGTGTATCTCTATCAAATATAATGATCTATGGCACTCCATGTAAATGAAAGAACTCTTAGAAAAATTTCTTGGCCAAGGTCAACAATCCATCCTTAAGGTTCCCTAGAATAAAATATGCCACCTTAGTCAACTTATCAACCACTACCAAAATGACATCATGTATGTTCTTTCTTAGAGGTAACCCCTACACAAATTCCATGTTGATCACTTTCCATTTGTACTTAGGTATATCATGAGGGTAAAGAAGCCCTGCTAGATGCACATGTTCAGCCTTGACTCACTGACACTCCAAGCATCTAGCTATGTATTCCACTATGTCCTTCCTGAGTTTCAGCCAATAATACAAGTTTTTCAATTATGCGATCATCTTTGTAACTCCGGGGTGTCCTAAATATGGTGCATTGTGGACTTCTTCTAGGACCAACTTCCTAAGCTCTCCTGAATCTAGAATATACATATTCCTTTGGTATTTCAAGATACCAACTGATTCAAACTCATACCCATCGAATCGATGGTCTGACGGATTTCCTTCTAGAGGATTTTTCACTCTTTCATAATGCTCATCACCTTGCAAGTGTTGCATCACCTATTGCCTCAAATTAGATCTTTTAGAGGTCATGGGCACCAAATTTCTTCTTCTGCTAAGAGCATTTGGCACTCAATTTTCCTTTTCTTTTATATACTCAATTCTAAAATCATACTTGCCAAGGAATTCTAGACATCTCCTATGTCTTGCATTGAGGTTTGGTTGAGTGAAGATGTATCTCAATCCAAAATGACCCATTTTTAGCTCAAATGGATTTCCCAAAAGATAGTTCCTCCACATTTGTAAGGCGTGCACTAAAGTTTCTAATTCTAGATCATGTGGTGTGTAATTTACTTCATTCTGCTTCAAATTCTTAGACTCATACGCCTCTACTTTCCCTTCTTGCATTAACACTACTCCTACTGTGTCTCCTGAAGCATCTGTGATAACTAAAAATTGACCATTGGGATATGGAATAATTAACATTGGTGCTACTGTGAGTTTCTCCTTTAGGAGTTGGAAAGCTTGTTCACACTTCTTAGTCCACTCAAACCTTTTTCCTTTATTTTGGAGAGATGTTATCAGAGCTACAATTTTAGAAAACCCTTGCACAAATTTTCTGTAATATCTAGCAAGGCCCATAAAGCTCTGCACCTCCATCACACTATAAGGTTCCAACCATTCCACAATTGATTTTATCTTCTCAAGGTCCATAGAGACTCCCTCAGCTAAGATAATGTGACCTAGGTAGTGCACCCTATCCTGATAAAACAAGCACTTGGATAGATTTCCAAAAAGCTTATTTTCCCTCAGACATTGTAAGACTATCCTCAAGTTTCGATTGTGCTCCTCAATAGACTTGGAGTAAACCAAAATGTCATCAATAAATATTAGGAAAAAATCATCCAAATAATCTTAGAACACACTATTCATAAGATTCATGAAGGTTGTGGATGTGTTGGTCAACCAAAATGGTACAATGGTGAACTCGTAATGTCCATATCGAGTTTTGAAAGCCATTTTTGTAATATCTTCTTTCCTTATCCTCAACTGATGGTATCTAGATCTGAGATCTATTTTTGTGAATACTATCACTCCCTTCATCTGATCAAATAATTCATCGATCCTTGGAAGAAGGTAGTGATTCTTGATGGTCGCCTTGTTCAACATTTGATAGTCAATACACAGACGTAAGGTTCCATCCTTCTTTTTCACAAAGATAACTAGTCCTCCCCATGGTGACACACTGGGTCTAATAATCCTCTTGCATAGTGTCTCATGTAGCTAGGCTTTCAATTCATAAATCTTTGTGGTGGTCATCCTATACAAGGCCTTAGACTGAGGCTCAGCTCCTGGAACTAGGTCAATGGAGAAATCAAATTCTCACTTTGGAGGCATCTTGGTGAGATCTTCGGGAAACACATCCCAAAATTCCTTAAGGATTGGATAATCATCTAGGTATGGTTTCTCATTGTTAGGTTCACTGGCATGCACAATATATATGACACAATTGTTCCTCTAAGCTCTCTTGAGTTACATATCTAAGATCTACCTACGCTCCAAGGGTCATTGTATTCCCTATATCTCAACTGGGTACCCATAGTCATCCATACAAATCACCATATTATCCTCACAATTTATAATAGCTTGTGCTTAGTTAACTAGTTGATTCCAAATATTACATCATAGAACCATAATGGTACAACATAAAGGTCAACTTGGGTCAATAATTTGGGAAGTTCTAACTCGCTACAAAAGAAACATGAATCTACTTCTCGCTCTGGTCGATTCCCATACTGAATAGACCATGAATTTTCTAGATATCCAGGTCAAATGAGTAGCTTATAAATCATTCTAGGATCTATGAAACACTCAGTAGCTCCAATATCTATCAAAATAGAAATAGTTCGACCATAGAGCTTACCCGTCAATCGTATTAAAGAAGCCTGGTACTCTGCTTGCATGTTATCCACTGCCACATGGCTCTTGTGTTGTGGGGTTTGTTGGTGGTTTCCTTCCTTCTGTGACTTCAACTTCTGAGGTAAATTAGATGCATAATGGTCTCCCCCACAAGTGCAACACCCATCAAGTGGTCCTTTTCGACCTTCAGGCCTATCTTCTTTTGAGTACCCCTAATTATTGTTATAGTTGTCATTGCTCTTGTTATCCCTTTTATTCCTTCCACCTTGGTTGCCTT
Organism: Sequoia sempervirens; assembly: GCA_007258455.2. Taxonomy (NCBI): domain Eukaryota; kingdom Viridiplantae; phylum Streptophyta; class Pinopsida; order Cupressales; family Cupressaceae; genus Sequoia; species Sequoia sempervirens. The sequence goes on along the minus strand of VDFB02000002.1, from coordinate 169,206,526 downwards.
CTTCCTTTTCTATAGGGTTTCCTTCCCTTTTCAAATTTCTAATCTAATGGGACTTATTTCCCTTTTGTCCATCACCCTTTCAGAACCTTTTATTTTTGAACCAAGGCTTGGAATCTAAACCTTTGTAAAGATTGGACAATTGCTGCAACTTTTTTTCTTTCTTAATGGCCTTCTCAAAAGATTATACCATTGTAAGAGGATTGTAAAGATCCACTTCAACTCCAATGTGGGGTCTCAATACCAATATAAACTTTCAAATCCAGAAATGCTCATCGGATTGATATTGTAGCACATACTTGAACAAGTTGGTAAACTTCTCCCAATACTGAACTACCATCAGGCCACCTTGGGTTAGATTCTAAAATTCAATCATCTTCTTGTCAAAGAAAATTTGTGACAACCATCTCTTCTTGAAATATTGGAGGAAAAACTCCCAAGTGATCTCCTCTTGCAAAAGTCTCCCCTCTACCTTCTCGTTGTCCCACCAAGTAGTTGTCTCTCCAAATAATTGATATGCAACCCAAGCAGTCTTGGTTTGGTCTAACATGTTGTAGATCCCAAAGTATTTTTCCATGTCTATGATTCAGGCCCCAACCCCATCTCCAATGGCCTTTCCATTGAATTTTGGTGGTGCTACCTTCTTAATATCCTTTCCTAGTTCTTCCTCAATTCAACCCTGATTAGGATTTCCTTGGGCCCTTTCTCCTTGGTCAAGTACCTCATTCCTAAGATTCCAATCTTCCCACACCCCTCAAACCTCTTATTCCAAATGGCCCATCTAGGTTTCTTGCTAGTTCAAGAGTTCCAAGATTTGGTCTAGCCTCTTGCTTGGCCAATTGTCATGTTCACTACTGCTTGCTTCTTGTCTGGTGGTCACCATAGTGACTCGCACTCCACTTGCATCACAGTCACATTTAGCGTATCTTAACACAAGGTTTTACGCTTAAAATATTGTATCTATACAATACATTACACACAACATTTAATCCATAAGAGATATACACATTCATTCACATTCACATCAAGACAAGCCTTCAAGTTCATTCTCTTGAACAAAAAAAATGACTTTCTTTATTTATATTAAATTTTGGATTTACACTGATCCTTATTTACAAAAGTTTTTTCCACTCTAAGCAGTTCCCTCAGTATCAAAAAGAGGACATTCCTCTGGATCCTCATCTGAATCTACATCTTCCCTCTTGGGTGAGGCAAGACGTGCTTGCAGGCACTTCTTCTCCTCCTTAGTCAATGGAGGCGCATTTGGTCCACATCCTATTGGCCAATCTCTAAATGTGGATGGTTTCTTAGCCCTAGGAGTTCATTTGGACTCCTCAATCTTTTTGCCTCTCTCCAACTTGAGACGTGTGAGGGTGTGTGCTAGAGTTTCACTATCATGAATCTTGGGTTGTTTCTCAGGTTTTGGATTTTCTTTAATAACAACTGGCTTCTTCAAAGCCTTAATAATTTTTCTTTTCTTTCTTCCTAACTTGGACCTTCCAATTTCCTACAACCAATTTAGATTGGTTATTTTCTAGGTAACTCAAATCTAGTTAAGGGTCTACTATTCCCTAGTTCAACCATCGTGGGCTTATAGGACTAGAGTTGAACCTTGGGATCTAATACCAAATGTAACATGCCCAACTAGATTTTCCTTAATTAAATTAAAAATTGACATAATGAATATAAAATTTATGACATAAATCCCATAGCTATTTCCATTTAGCAATTTCATGTCCATAAATAAATAAAATAAGATTGAATATATTCATTTCCAAATGTCAATAGTCAATTTATGAATTTGACATGGCACTCAACACCTCAATTCAATACATAAAATACATTTATTGCATCTATTATAGTAGTCTCACTAGTTACATCAATGATACATTTACATAAATATAATTCTGATATGATTACTTTATAACAACTCACCTCCACTGGTGGATGAGAACATGGTTGAGGTGCTTTTCCACCCAACCACGAAGCAATGCTTCCCCAAAATTCTTTAATTAGTTGAAGAATGCTCAACCCTACACAAAACATTAGCAAGAGATACAATTTGCAAGGTGGAATTTGTGCATGCCTAACTACATACATTTCTATCTATAGCTAGAATATGCAAGTTCCATGTTAGGTAAGTAAGAAATTAAAATAGAGAGGATAAATAATAACAGTCTGTTATGTAAATAAAAATGACTACAAAGCTTGGCCAAGCTCATGCTACATAAAATGCAACTCAGGTTAGATTTGGAAAAGAAAATCTACACTCTCTGACACCCATTCCTGAAAGAAAAGCTCATCATATCAAATGGGTATCCCTCCCTTTTAGACCATCTATTAGCATCATATTCTAGTATGCTACAAACTACCATTGAATTCTTGTATCATTGCATTTCAATATTATCAACCAGTATTCCATTTAAATCTAGTATAACCATTCATCTATTCATCATACGTCTATCTTCTATTTAGTATCATATTGCAATTTAACACTATTCCATTTCTACAGTTTGTTCCATTTGAAAATGAATTTTAATAATCTTAACAATGAATAAATTAAGATGAATTAGAAGGTATATTGCATGTATGTGCATGTGCATAAATGGGGCATTTATGCATGTACACATATATTCCTGGAAATGAACATAATTGAAATATGCGAATACATTCTAAATAATAAAAGAAAATATTCCTTACATACAGGTTTTTCATATTCAAAAAATAAAACATCACTTTATTCAAATGCTCCATTTAATTTATCTATAACATCTAATCTCAGTTAAGATACAAATGAAACATGTATTCCACTGTCACTTGTCTTTCACAAGGACTAAGAACAACTCAAATGAAATATAGTTGATTTACAACATCCAGAGTAATCAATCTCAAAGAAATAACATATTAAATAGAATCTATGTACCCTTTTTTTCTAATACAATTTAGTTTCCATATTCGTTCTATTTTTGGCCATTATGTCCATTTGTTGTTCTTTTTAGGTTCATCACATATATATTTATTTTAAAAGCAAATCAAAACACTGTTAAATGGATGCTCAGCTCCATTAGTAATGAGATTTCACATTGTTGAGAAAAATTTCTCAAACTTTCTAGCTTAGAAGGCATTGAGCTAATAGGCTCATGTCAGTAGGACATGTCAAGTCTCCTTGACAATCCAATAATCTCTCCATGAGTTTTATCTCCTTCGTCAAGAAGATAGTCATATGTTGATGAGACCAAGAGATGACTCTCTTTGACATCCCGATCACTAATGTTGTTGGAGTTTTTCTTTGATGGTAAAGGCTTCATCAACGAGACAGATTGGTGTCAGAGCAACCTTGATTCTCCTCCCCTCAACATCTCGATGGAGGGTGCTAGCAGCGAAACGGTTGCGAATCTTTCTTCTTTGAAGGGAATGGAGGACATCGTCGGGACATAGTTTATGGTCCCCTCGACGTGTTGATAGAGTGGAACCCACAGTGCATTGATAGAGGTGGACATTAGCAACATCAATTGTACATTGGTGATGTGGATGACGTGTGGGTGGTGGGGACAACTCGTTTGGATGCTATAACATTCGTCAGCAAGACTTTGTCATAATGAAAGGATATGTCACGTGGTCTCCTCAATGTCCCAATGGTATGGAGTGATAAGTATGTTGGGGTGATAGTGAGGAGTCAGAGAGACATGGTTTCTTGTCTCTTTGACATTTAGGAAACTATTTTGAATTTCATTTATGACTGTTCAGTTTGTTATGGGAGTTGAAATATCGGCTTCCTGGTAACATTTGGGAATTGAACAAATGTCATAGTCTACATTGTAACAGTGTGAGGATTATCAATGAGTTATGATCGAAGCAATTGAGAATTGTAACAAATTGTTGTTGAATTGACTCTGTGTATTAACACCTGGAAGAGCACTCTTCTGTGAACTTGTATGTAATTGACATTTTACTATAATATAAGTGGCCACTGCTTTGGTGTGTGGGTTTTTTCCCAAGAGGGTTTTCCCATGTAAAATCTAGTATTCTTTCTTGATTGTCTATTATGTAATTCTTGTATGTGCATCTTAAATGAGCTATAATTGCAAAGTTTTGTAAATTTTTGTTTCTCTCCTAAAAATTAGCACTAGGAAGGCATTTTTTGCACTCTACTTTCCTTTCACACACAAGGGTGTTGATAGGCATATTATCATGAAATTGATAACATGCTATCGATTTTCTTATTAGATTCTTTATTTTACATGATAGCTATTGTGCCACGATTCGACCCACAATAAAATGAAAGAACCCTTCAAATACTTTTATAAGAGAATAGAGTATAGTCGTCTTTCAACTCTAATTATAACACTGGAATTTTCAATAGTGACTATGCATATATGTATATACATATATATATTTGTATATATATTTGTATATATATATGCATGCATTTAAGCACTCGCATGATGATTCAAATGGTTTACATACCTACAACTAGAGATGGTCGAGTATTGTTTTCACATAATAACATCAATATTTATAACATGCATCAAACGATAACAACATTCATCTAAGATTTTCCACCAAATGGTAACATCAGTTGGCGTTTCCATAGAACAATAGCATCATTCTTACCTTTCTATCTCTTACAAATTATGATGGAAGTGTACAAATCTAGGGAATGGTGAGAATCTTAGTTCAACCTTGCATTAATAGGGTTTGATGTCGCCACATCTTACCACACCAAGATAGTGGGTGTGACGTGTATAAATCTAGATGAACGATGCATTTTTTTCATCGTTTGGAAAAGTATCAAAGCAATGTAAATCACTCGGCTAGCTTAAGCTTGGTAGTTTAATGTATGCAATGGTCTGTACTAGGCCAGACATTGCTCAAGTAGTGGGAGTGCTTAGTCGATTTATGGCTAATCCAGGAAGGCCCCATTGGGATGCTATGAAAAGAGTTTTTAGATATTTGAAGGGTACTTTTGAGTATGCGTTATGTTATCATGGTTAATCCACTGGATCTCAAAGTTCAATTAGCATTCGTGGATATGTGGATTTTGATTAGGCAGGGACATTAATAGCAAAATATCCACTAGTGGATATGTATTCACATTGTTTGGTGGTGCAGTTAGCTAGATGAGCAAGTGGTAGGATGTGGTCACTTTATATACTATGTATTCTAAGTACATGGCAGCAACTCACGGGTGTAAGGAAGCTATTTTTCTTAGGAGTTTGTGTTCAGATGTTGGTTTTGATGCAAGGCATATTGTTATTTGCTATGACAGTCAAAGTGTTATTTCTTTGGCAAAAAATACAATTTTCCATGCCAGGACGAAACATATTGGCGTACAGTACTAGTTTGTGTGTGATATGGTGGTATTTCTTCTTCAAAGGGAATGGAGGACATCGTCGAGACATAATTTATGGTCCCATCAACATTTCGATGGAGTGGAACCCATGGTGCGTCGATAGAGATGGACACTAGCGACATCAGCTATACATTGGTGACGTGGATGATACATAGGCGATGGGGACAACCCGTTTAGATGCTACAAGGTTCATCAGTAAGACTCTGTCGTATCAGAAGGAGTTGTTATGTGGTCTCCTCAATGTCTTGATGGTATGAAGTGATAAGCATGTTGAGGTGACAGTGAGGAGTTGAAGAGACTTGGTTTCTTGTCTCTTAGACATTCAGGAAATTGTTTTGAATGTCATTTATGACTATTCAGTTTGTTATGGGAGTTGAAACATTAGCTTCCTAGTAACATTTGGGAATTGAACGAATGTCATAGTCTGCATTGTAACAGTGTGAGGATGATCAATGAATTATGATCAAAGCAATTGAGAATTGTAATGAATTGTTGTTGAATTGACTTTGTGTATTAACACCTAGAAGAGCAATCTTATGTGAACTTGTATGTAATTGAAATTTTACTATAATACAAGTGGTCACTGCTTTAGTGTGTGGTTTTTTTCTCGAGAGGATTTTCCCACGTAAAATCTGGTATTCTTTCTTGATTGTCTATTTTGTAATTCTTGTATGTGCATCTTAAAAGAGTGGTAATTGCAAAGTTTTGTAAATTTTTGTATCTCTCTCTTGAAGATTAGCATTAGGAAGGCGTTTTCCGCACTTTTCTTTCCTTTCACACATAACGGTGCTGATAGGCATGTTATCATGAAATTGATAAATGCTATCGATTTTCTTATTAGATTCTTCATTTTACCTTATAGTTATTGTGCCACAGTTTGACCCACAATAAAATGAAAGCACCCTTCAAATACTTTTATAAGAGAACAAAGTATATTCATCCTTCAACTCTGATTATAACACTAGAATTTTCAACAATGACTATGTATGTATATACATATATATATTTACATATGTTTGTGTGTGTGTGTGTATATATACGCATGCATTTAAGCACTCGTATGATGATTCAAATGGTTTACATACCTGTGACTAGAGATGGTCAAGTACTGTTTTCACATAATAACATTAATATTTATAACATGCATCAAACGATAACAATGTTCATTTGAGATTTTCCACCGACCGATAACATCATTCAATCGTGGGTTTCCATCTATCTCTTATAGAGTATGATGGAAGTGTACAAATCTAAGGAATGATGAGAATATTAGTTTGGCCTTGCATTAATAGGGTTTGATGTCGCAACATCTTACCACACCAAGATGGTGGGTACAACATGTATAAATCTAGATGAACGATGCATGTCGATCATCATTTGGAAAAGTATCAAAGCGATGTAAATTGCTCGGCTAGCTTAAGCTCGACACCCATAGGGCATCATTGAAACATTATACACCAAACACCATAAAGGTGTCATCCCAAACAATGCAACATCAATAGAGTTTTGTGATAAAGGAAACACATTAACATTGGTTAGGTCGAACGGCCATGACTTCCAGAAAGAGAAATATACAAGTGAGAACCCGTCATGGGGATATAACCGATACTCATGCATGCTAAGTATAACAAATAGCAAGCTCATTGTGGTGGCTCGGCCCCAATAGAGCTAACATGGGTTGACATGGGTCAACTAACAAAGGTAGATACATGAATACCAAACCACGAAAATACATAACAAGGCCTCATGAATAATATGATATTTTCCAAAATAACGCATATGAAAGAGTACTCATTCAACTCAAAAGGAAACATTAATGAGGGGTTTGAATTACCTCTCTTTTTTTCAATTTTGGTGATTTTTCCCTTATGTTTTTAGCAACAACTTCTAAACCCTTTACTTTTTCCTCCTCTTTTGATCTTCTACCTTGATCTCTTGCTTTTTTTTGCTAAATTATCTACTCAAATTCCCTTCTGACCACGAATATCTCCTTGCTATATTTGGGTATAGTGGTCTTTAATTTTTTAGTTTTCATACTCTTTTACTTGGTCGCCCACTTCCCTCTATTTTTTGGGCATTTTCAGCTACTTTCTAGCATGCAAGGGGGGTTCACCCCTATCCCATTCATTATGGGAGTTGCAATTTAAGCATGAATTCATAAAAAATAAAACCCATGGTAATATATATATATATATATGTGTGTGTGTGTGTGTGTGTGTGTGTGTGTGTGTATGTATGTATATATATGTATGTATATAAATATATATGTATGTATGTATATAAATATATATGTATGTATATATATATATAGATATGTACGTATGTATATATATAGAAATGTATGTATATATATATAGATATGTATGTATATATATATATATATATATAGATATATAGAAATGTATAGATATGTATATATATATATATAGATATGTATGTATATATATATTATACATTTCTATATATATATATATACATATCTATATATATAGATATATATACATACATACATACATATATATGTATGTATATATATATGTATGTATATATATATATATATATATATATATATATATGCTATATCATATGTATATATCTGTATGTATATATATATATATGTGTATGTATGTGTGTGTATATATATATATATATATGTATGTATATATATATATATGTATGTATATATATATATATATATATGTATGTATATATATGTATATATATGTATGTATGTATATATATGTATGTATATATATATGTATGTATGTATGTATGTATGTATGTATACATATATTAATGTATATAAATACATGTCTTTATTTCTATGAAGGGATTCGCAAACATACATAATATTTTATTTTATTGATCCCATTTCCTTATTCAAAAGCCTATTTTCAAGTTCATCAAAAGAACAAATAATACAATCATTTTTCATATGATAATTGTATATATGATCAAATGCATTTCCAATATCATTCAAAATCAACTTTGAAATAGATAAGTGAAGACGAGAATGCACTAAATTTGTTTCTTTCACAAGATTGTGTCTTTCATCAATTATGATTTCTCAAGATATAAAATGACATTTTTCAATTACAAACAAATGCAGATCTCATGGTCTACTATGGTGTGTGAGATTCCAGATTCCACTCTGGCTTACCGACAGTGATTTTTTTAGTGGCTAATATTCGCCAATTAGCTAATAGTTGAAATTTGGGAATCTAAAATTGGCTAATAGTTTGAGCTACAACAAGAATTGAATCGCCATATTTTTACAAAATTTTATTATAATCTTATTTAAATCACCAAATAGTTTATTTTATTAAAAAAAATAACTCAAAAATTCGTCACAATATTTGATATATGATTAGGTTAGATTCACCTAAATTTTATAAATTATAGTAGAAATCTATATTAATTCGCCAATAGTATATCATAACTATTAGTTGCTTTAGGACCATATTTCTAATCTTTAGTTTCCACCATTGATTTCTAATATAATCTAATGGCCCTTGCTATATTCCACAAGCTAAAATTTATCCATGATCTATAATGCTCATGGGGCCCATAATTTTGGGTCTCATGAGCATTATAGATTGTGGGTCAATTTTACCTTACAGAGTACAAGGGTTGTTAGATCAATGATTTAAAAGCAATTTTGAGACCCGTGAGAATTATAGATCATGGGTATATTTTAGCTTGTAGAATACAATGAGAGACATTATATTATATTTAAAAAAATGGTGGAAAGTAAATATTATTAGTCTACCCCTTCAACCCATCAATAATTTCCACCCTTGGGCCCCTAATTTTCTACGAGAATTATTTTTTAGATTGGATATATTTGTCATCATAATTAATGCATTTTCCTATTATTTTTCAAGATTCGCTGAAATTTTCTATAAAAATTTAGTGATGTAAAAAAAATAGCCAATAAAATTCAAAAAAAGAAGGAAAGATTCGCCAATAGAAATTAATATTTTTTCCTAAAAAAATGAAAGATTCGCCAGGATTTTATATCTTTTTTTGAGGGGGGTTTCTTAAAGTTATCATTGCTTACCATGGTCATCCAACTAAGCATTCCTAACTCAATCAAGTTCTCGTCCTTCAACCTGCTCCTACACACACATTCTTACACTTTCCCACTTATCAATAACCTTTAACCAATAATCTTATGGAATAATTTTCTTAAATCACAAAATTGCAAGATATTCATTTTCAATTATGTCATTGCATTTTATCAAATCCCTAAATAATAATGATAAATCCATTTTTCAAATATTTCAATTTACTCAACATTATTTAATGCAAGTAATGAAATTGAGATATGACAGATTTTAGCTAATACCCTTTCAATTTATCAGATTTATCATACTGGTGATAGAAAGGTAGTTGAGTTTTCACCACATGATGTAGTTATTTGAAACCTACACCATCTAGAAAGGATTGTTGCTTCAGGAAGAGTAGATCATGGGTCTCAGTTGTATAGGTTTCATAGTTTTGATTCATCTTGTGGAGCGTCACATATTTCCCATGTTGAATCTCTGAGAAAACTTCAACATGAGAGGTTTCAACACCTCAATTATAGGTATATTCAGTAGTTGAGTACTAAGAATACGGTACTTAAACTCCCTAAGGTGTCTTGCACAAAGGGAATTTTTTGAAGTTGTGTACTTGGAAAACATCATTAGGAACCCTTTCCAAAGGGTAAGGCCCATCATGCTACTACTTTACTTGAGTTGGTTCATAGTGACCTCATGTCGTTTCCAACTTCTTCATTTTCAAGAGCCAAGTATGTACTCACTTTCATTGATGATTACTCTTGTCGCACTTGGGTGTACTTTCTTAGGTATAAAAGTGAAATCTTCCACACTTTCAGGGCCTTCAAGGTGTTCATGGAGAAGCAATTAGATTCATTTATTCGATAGATCTGAACAAATAATGGGGGGAAATGTGAATCAGGCCTTTATGGAATATTGTGTTGAGTATGGCATTCAACATCAATAGTTGGTTCACTACACTCCTCAATAGAATGGTGTTGTCAAAAGAAAGAACAAATCATTAAAGGAGATGGAAAATTGTATGCTTTAGTCTAGGTCTATGGTCCCATTATTTTGGGTTGAAGCTATCAATTGTGCCAAATATATTAGTGAAGCTTCATAATTCATATTGGATGGTCTGTGTAAGACAATAAAGAGGAAGAGTCAAAAAAAAAATTGTTGGTTATTATGAGGATGCAAAAGCTTATAGATTATTTGATCCTATCACTAGGGATGCCCAATTTGACGAGTCTTTCACATAGACAGATCCCCCACCATCTTCTTCTTCCTCACTACCAACTTTTCCTTCTTCATCTCATGATGATACCTTAGTCCTTGAGGATACTCCATATGATGGTGTTGATCCACCACCACTTCCTCCTCCTCTCACTAGTTTTTTTTCCAAGTGAGCTAGAGGCATTGTTGAGGAGGTTGGTTCTTTAGTTGGTGATCCTACATCCTCTAGGTGTACTTGTTCATAAACTTCTAACACTAGTATTTTGAGTCATGTTATATCTCCAAATCCATAATTTTTTTAAAAGGATTTCGATATTCCAGATTGGGACAGTGCTATGGTAGAGGAGTAGTCTTCATTGATGAAGAATAATATATGGGTTTTAGTTAATCTTCTTATGGGAAGAAAGTTGGTTCAATACAAGTGTGTATACCACACCAAATATGTAGTTGATGGTTCTATTGAAATATATAATACACGTCTTGTGGCTAAGGTTTTTTCACAAGTTGAGGGTATTGACTACTCTAAGATATTTACCTTTGTAGCCAAGATGGATTCAATTTGCCTTATTCTTTCTATTATTGCACCATAGAGATGGCTAGTTTATCAAATGGATATGAAGAGTGCCTTTCTACATGGTGGTCTTCATGAGGAGATATATATGGAGAAACCTCCAAGTTTTGTTCAAGAATCTTCATTTTTTTGCAAGTAACATCATTCTTTATATGGCCTCAAGAAATTCCTTAGGGCTTGGTATGAGAAAATTGATGGTTTCTTGCTTCCATCTAGTTTCACTCGTTGCCACTCAAGTCACAAAGTTTAAATTTAAAGACATGGAGATAAAATTTTGATACTAGTCTTATATTTTGATGACTTTATCCTTACTAGTAGTTCCTCATCCATGCTTCAAGATATTTAGCATAGTTTTATGGATCACTTTGGCATGACAAATTTTGGGCTTCTGCATTTCTTCTTTGATCTTCAGGTTCTTCAGTATACTAAGGGTATTTCCATATACCAACAAAACTATGCCATTGACTCAATTCATCAATTTCATATGAGTGATTGTAAGCCTCACCTACACCATTTCAGTTTGGTGTCACTTTGACTACCACTTGCACCACACCTAGTGTTGATTCTACTCTATATAGACATTTAGTTGGTTACAGTCTTTTGTATTTGACACACACATGTCCAGATATTATCTTCATTTTTGGGATTGTCTCCTATTTTTCACATGACCCTCATGAGATTTATCAGAAGGAAACCAAGAATATTTTGAGTTATATTAGCAACCACTCATTTTGGAATTCAATACACACCAAGGGCTTCACATATAGTAGGCTACATTGACTCAAATTGGGCAAGAGATGTTCAATCTAAAAATTCCACTTCCAATTTTGTTTTTTCTCTTGGTTCTAGTCTAGTTGCATGGTCTTTCAAGAAGAAAAATGTTATGACATTATCATCTACTTAGGTTGAGTATCAAGGAGAATTTCTTATTAGCTAGGAGGTATTATGGCTTTGACAACTTATGATAGAGTTTGATCTTCCACTTGATAATCCTATTAGCTTTAGTGTGATAAAAAAAAGTACCATTCAAATTTTATGCAACCTAATTAAGCATCAATAGGTAAAGCACATCAATATTCATATGCACTTCATTTGACAGCTTATCCAGGATGGTGTTCTATCATTAGAGTATTTGTGTATTAAGGATCAGGTTGCATACGTCTTCACTAAAAATTTAGCACCGCCTCACTATATTACATTATGACAATTGCTTGGGGTGAAGGATGTTGTCCTTGAGGGGTTTTGAGTCCTCTTTCCTTTTTATATAGTTTTCTTTTTTGGAGAGGAGTTTTTCCCACTAGTTTTTTTCCTTTACTCCATTTGTGAGAATTTTAATTTTTTTACATGAGTACCTTATCAGGCCATGTTGTTAAGACTCATATTTTAGTGACTTACTCCCTAAGTATCACTTAAGGGGGAGTGTTAGGGTGAAAATTGTCTTTATGCATCTAGTTATCATTTATCTAGTTCTTGCACCTAGTGGTCCTATTCACACTAACTTAAGTTCACTTAGTGGTTTAGTTGTCTCACCTCACATACACTTGGCACATGCCTTCACACTTGTCCCAAGTGTTCTACATGTGCCACATCACTTGGAGGGTTAGTTAGTATTTATATTTAACCTTCCTACATCCTCCTTGTTCTATATAAACAAGGAGTGATCATTATATTCTACACATTCTATGATAGTTATTTAGATTCTACATTGCGCTTGATTCATTTTATTGCAGTTCAAATATTGATTTCACTATTTTCTACTCCAACAATCTCAAATATTCCTACAGCTTGAAAACTCAATACAAATCTAAAAGGTCTTCCTCTTACATACTAACTTACAAAGACAAATTTAATATATAATTTATAATTAACATACTTTCTCTAAGAACACCTTAGCATCTTAAAAGTAGATCCAACTTTGTAAGCTCCAAATGAATACCAAGACAAGTGGGAGATAGCCACCTCCCTTCCATACAATTGCATTAACCACCAACCCCTAAGCTTGAAGGATCAATTTAGGAACCAAAGAACACACACATTTTTTATACAAATTTTGGCCACACAAAGATAGTGAACACTCAAGAGATGATGAAAATTCATAATGAACCAACCATTTGGTTCTTATTAAGAGAAGCCAAGAAGAGGTCAAATCCGTGGATAAGCATATACTTGGTATACTTAGACCAATTTGAGAAATAAATATCTCATTCCTCTAACCTCTAAGAACATTACTATGACTAAATTTTCAACACATAACATGCTCAATAAATCTAATTTCCCATCAACATAAACTTACATAAAATTACTCCACTATACCCATCTCTCCAAATCACCACATGAACACAATAAACATTTCTTTCTCCTCAATAATACAGATAGAAAGATTGGAATAGAAGATAGGTTTTCCATCAACCTTCTTCACGCTCTCCATGGAATCTCTATTCCCTCTAAAACCCTATATTTACAAACTTGTCCCATCTACCTAAAGGGAGATTCATTGCTTGAAAGAAAAAATCAAGAAATCATATACCAAAATAATTAAAAATATAATAATTTCACAATATTTTTCTTTCCAAAAAAGTGCACAAACCACAAAAAATAATTCATCCTACAATCCATAATATTTTCCAAAACTTGTAAATACAATTGCATTTCTATTCAACACAAAAGAATATTGTAGACATGTAAAAATGACCTAACGCTTATCACACATCCTGAATGCCATTTTTCCATCATTAGCATCATTATCATTTAATATCATTGCATTTCACATCATTTACATCAAAAACCCTATTTTCCTCTGTTAATTGAATAATCTTTAAATTATTTAATTAATTCACTATATCATCATTAAATCTAACTTTATTCCTCTTGATTAATTAAATTAACACAATTTATTTAATTATGTCGCTAATATACCCTATTCTCCTAAACCAATTAAATTATTATTACTTAATAGTTTAATTAAATCACTTCCCCCTTTCTAAACCTGAATAATTGAATTAATTATTCAACATCATTCAACATAGTCAACAAACAAATACAACTTTATTTGTTAAAGTCATACGTGACTTGCACGTTCAACTCAAAATCTTAATTAAATAATTATATTCACCACTTTTATGATTGAGCAAATCATGACCACTGATTTCTCACTCTGAACAATTGACTAACTCATCTATTCTTCAATACCACTAACCTCTCAATCTATTCTTCAATCCCACTAACCTCTCAATCTATTTTATCAATTCTATTGAATAATCAACTTGATTTCATTAATCACGTTTATTATGTAATATAAATCCACTAATCATCCCAATCTAATTCCTCTTAATGGTTTTGGGTCGTTGATCAAGATATTTTACTACAAATTTTTGATTGTTCATCTCGAAATAGGAAATCTATAAAAGAACCTTCTACCTTCTCACAAATCATCTAGAATTTACATAAGCGAAGCACTACACAATTATCTCTTGAGCATGTTACAAGTTATCATCACATTCTATTTCAACATTTTACACACATTGAAGCTTTTGCAACATCAACAATGGAGGCTTTGCATTGAATCGAGCAATATGACATCTAAACATTAATGCAAACACAACTCCACCATGGGATGGTATATGTTTTAAAGTTGTGAATTTGATTTATGTTGTCTTTAGGATTACATTGTTTTATTTCATTAGTTTAGAGTTTCATTTCATGATTAATGGGTTTTGGGATCTTAATCTTGTTTTGAATTAATTTAGTTTGATTCATATTTTCTTTATTTTTTTGTATGCTTTTATTTCCCCCCTTACAAAATTTGGCATGCTTGGTGGGACCTACTCCTTAACTTTAACTTTTTCTTTGAGTTTGATAAGAAATTGCAAGTTCTCGGTCACTTTTGCTAAAACTAGAACGTTTTCTCTCTAAACTTGAACACCCTTGCTTCTTTTGTTTGGTTGCTATTGACCTAAACAAGGGTGCTATTGACCTAAAAAGTGGCACCATTGACCTAAACTTGTGTGCTATTGACCTTTTTATGTTGCAGGTTTTGAATAGAGATATTTTTAATTAACATTTACAGGGGCACTATTGACCTAGAACTTGTTTGCTATTGTAGGAAACAGGGTCACTTTTGCTATATTTTTTTGAAACTGTCACGTTTGCAAAACTTATTTGATTTCATGAGTTTACCTAACACCAACATTTGACTATTTCATGTGTTTGGGAAGTTTATAACCTTGTTGGTGCAGCCCTTGCAGGATTATGGCATGAATTTTCATGATAATAACTAATGGTTTGATTACAGGGTTGGCTAACGGTCTAAGGACATTTTAGTTTTAAAAATATTTTTTTAGTTAGGACACATTTCCATTGGTGTTTAAAACTAAACCCACAACTTTCACACTTCAATTGGTGTTTCTAAAAATGAACAAGGAAAACTCTCACACTTCAATTGGTGTTTCTAAAAATGAACAAGGAAAACTCTCACACTTCAATTGGTGCTTCCTAAAAATGAACAAGGAAAACTCTCACATTTCAATTGGTGTTTCTTAAAATTGAACAAGGAAACTTTTCACATTTTCAATTGGTGTTGATAAAATTGAACAAGGCAACTCACACATTTCATTTGGTGTTGTTAAAATTGAACAAGGAAAAATCTCACATTTCAAGTTTGGTGTTTCTAAAATGGAATGTTTTTTATTTTTGACCAATGCCTTTATTTTGTTGACACACAAATGCCTTTATTTTTGTTGACAATTGAACGCATTTCATTTTGTTGACCACATTAAGACAGGCAAGGAAATTAGGAACACTCAAACTTTGGTGCTTAAAATTGAACAAATCCATTTTGATTTGCATATTGCTATATATTTTTTGAAGTCTCAAAACGCTTTGAAATTGGTGCACATTAAAAATGAATTGATATCTTCACATTTCAAATTTTGGATTTAAAAAGAAATTGTGATGAATTATATACCATGTCTACCGTGATTGGTGAGCCAAGTACGGAACGGAATGGTTCAATGCCTTAAGTGGCTTGTAGATGGTAGTATCTGTCTCAATGTTCTCAAATTTTTATCATTAAAAACCTTTTTGTGTAGTGGCCAACTTGTCTTTTCGAAGCATTCTTTAAAGTAGTGCATTGGAATTTACTTCCAAGAAGTTACTTACCAAGTTTGATTTATGGTTGAGGCATAGAGTTTAAGAGTTCATTCTTAACATACCTCTATTTGACTCCTCCATAAGTTGCATGTAAAATCATCCCTTCAGGGCATGAGGTAAGCCTACCGCAAAGAAACGCACCTACTTAGGATGTGTTGAATGATTATCTTTGAGCTATATCATTGAATTTCAAAAAAATTTGCTATGCTTTTTATCACTTTCCAAAAATCTCAAATAAATCATTCTCAAAACAATCAAATCAACCCAAACATCAAAATTACAAACTTATCCAAATTGTTGTCAAACGAAAACTAGAATCAAAATTGAATAGTCACTATTGTTATTGTTTTTACCGCTATTGACCTAAAAGTTGGTTGCTATCACTCAAAATGATCGCTTTTGCTATCTCGTTTATAATAGTCACTATCAAAAGATGGCCACTTTTGAAAAACATGAATGCTTTTGACCCAAACAGATGTGTTATTGAAAACTTTTCCGCTATTGAGCTAAACATTACTGTTGTTGATTCAAACTTGCTCACTATTGCTCAAAATTATCACTATTGATGTCTCTAGTTTTTGTCAAGCACTGACCAAACAAAGTCACTTTTGCTAAACTTAACTGCTTTTTTCAAAAAAACCAACCACTATTGACCTAAAATATTGCCAACTATTGCCCTATTTTCTGGTGCAAAATCAAAGATTGATCTAAAACTAGTTAATCTAAAGTCTATCTTTTTGAAAACAAAACGAAGAAAATAGTTAGACATCCAAAAACACTTCATACTTGCATCTTTCCACATCCATTTGCAAGTCAAACAAACAACCTAGTTTTAGGATTCAAATCAAACACAACTTGGATTATTCCCTTACTCTCAATTTCTAAGATATCAACATTTGCTTGCAACCTCAAGGCTAGTTCAAGTAGATCCTCAACATATCCTCTAGAGAAATAGAGTAACATATCGGTCCAAGTTTCGTACACTTTGAGTCCCAAAAATAGCATCATCTCCAAAACATCCACCAAACATCACTCATACTTTAGGGTCTTGGGTATCACAAAACCATAGCAAACCATCAACCCCTTTTTCCAAAAGTTTTTCTTTTACATCATCTTCATTCATCATTTTTTTCAACAGAAAAAGATCAAACATCGAGAAAAGATTACACCTTATGACCATCTAGCATCCTACTACTCTCGTTCAACAACCAAATCTTACTACTCCTATCATACAACCAAATCTTGTGTGAGTTTATGGTGAGAAATTGGACATTATTAGTAGTCTGAGAAGTTTCATGTTTGAGAAAAAGAAAACATAGGCTCAGTGGAGAAACACGGCTATAATTTTGGACGAAGAAGGACAAAAAGATGATCTTGCAACTAGAAGGCCAGTATTACCACCTACTGTGTGGCAATAGATAATCCTAGCTTACAAAACACCATTCTTTTAAATAGAAAATACCAAAAACTAAGAATCATTCCATTCCATAGTTAGTGATCACAAAAATTCAACTAAGTCTTGAAATTGTTTATGCCAACCATGAGATCTCAACACAGAAAAAAGATGGAATCCAACAAGAGTAGCTCAAATACACCAAAAAACAACATCACTAATGAGGAAACCAACCCATGGGGTTATAAACCAAGTGACCTTACAACTCCTCAAAAATAACCTACATTCAAGGCAACACAAGACCAACCACCAAGTGATGAGGAAGTACTCCTTTGACACCAAAACATGATTGATAGTCAAAGTCAACTTCCAAATCTCAATGACGTGATCATAGAAGAATATGATAGTGATGAGGAACTAACTGATGAGAAACTATTGGAATATTCATAGGATCCTAAGATACAAAATCTTATGGACAAGATGCTTGGGAAGAATGCAAACTCATATTTCCTCACATTAGCACAAAGTGGTGCAAAATTACCCATTGACTTCAACGTGGACATTCTAAAAGATCCAAATCTTATTCCACTAGGAGATAAAACCATGGTTAGACAAATTCCAAAACCAACCATGAATCCCAACATACCACCATTGTTTTCACAAAACTATGATCAAACATAACCAATGGATAACCAATTGTTTAGACCACCATCCCAAATTGAACAATCATTTGTGGCACAACAGTATTAAGGATATACACTCCAAAACATGCCACAACACAACATTATGTAAAACATGGGAAATACTCCAATGGACCAACAAGGTGGAAACCCATCACAAGGGAAATACATGCCACAACACACTTCATACATTGACCCTTCCAACAACTTACAATATCATCAAGGGAAATTATCACAAAATCAACCACAACAAGGTGTACCATCAATGCAATATCAAGGTAACCTCCAACACAATCAACCACAACAAGGTGTACCTTCAAAGAACTACCTAAGTACCCTTCAACAAAAACAACCACAACAAGGTGTACCATCAACACAATCAACCACATCAAGGTGTACCATCAACGAACTACCTAGGTACCCTTCAACAAAATCAACCACAACAAGGTGTACTATCAATTCAATACCAAGGTAACCTTCAACAAAATCAACCACAGTAAGGTGTACCATCAATGCAATACCTAATAACCCTTCAACAACACTCACAACAACAAGGTGTACCATCAACACAATACCAAGGTACCCTTCAACACAACCCACGACAAGGTATACCGTTAATGCAACATCAAGGTAGCCTTCAACAATATTCACAACAACAATGTATACCATCAATGCAACATCAAGGTAGCCTTCAAAAAAACCCACATCAACATGGTGTACCACAAACGAACTATCAAAGTACACCCCAAACTCCACAACAAAATATCCCTCTGAATGAATACTAATGAGGTTCATAAAATCAATATCAAGGGATACTTAAAAATCAATACCAAGGTACACAACAAGGTCAACATATGTACAACCCTTAACAAGGACCCAACATACCTTATTCACAACATGATCCTCAAAATATATTGGGACAACAGAGCTACAATTTACAAAATTCACAAGCAAGTGTGCCAACCAATGAAATAAACGTACAACTAAAAATACTCAATCAAAGGATATCAGATATACAAATCAAAAAGTTGGAAAAGAGCCATGCTCTGTAGGATATTTGTCTATATCCTTTTGACCAAAATTTATCTATGGTACCTTTCCCAAAAGGCTTCAAAATCCCAAAATTTGACAAATTTAAGGGAAGAGGGGACCCAATAGAGCACATACGTGAATTTTCAATGTCTTGCATGGACCTACAATGAAACGATACCTACCTAATGAAATTCTTCACATGAAGTCTCAGTTGACCTGCTATAAACTAGTTCTCTCGTCTATTGCCCGGTATCAAAACATTTGATGAGTTATCAAATATGTTTGTAAACCATTTCTCATACAACATCAAACAGGACATAACAATCATGAATCTCTATAAAATCAAGCAAATTCAAGGAGAAGAATTTTCCTCGTACCTCCAAAGATGGAGACACAAAGAGAGAAAAATTAAATGGCCCATTCTAGAGAAACAACTTGTAGATATCCAACGTACATGCAGATATCAAATACTCACTCGCTATGTTGTGTCCTAACGACTTTGAAGAAACCATTGAAAAAGGTATACTCATTGAAAGAGCCCTCATTGTAAGAGGAGAAATCAAACTTTACAACCTAGAGGATCAACCCTCTACTTCAAATGACAAGCCAAAGATATGGGCTAAAGACAAAAATGTGACCAATGATGGATTGGTTGACACTAAGGTTGTACATAATATGAAAACTCCCAATATGCCACAAAATCATGTTCAAAAAGCACAGCAAGGTTATGTTCCAAACTATCAACAAAACAACAAACTTAGTTATCCACAAAACAATTGATCGAACAACCAACTATTGGAAGTTTGGAAGTCTAACATTGTTGATGCAATTTGGCAACATGAGCATGAAGTGTACATACATCGGTTGATTCAGTTGACCCAGTGTTGTCATTGATGTCAACATTGTGGGGAAGCATTTTTGGTGTCATTTGTATACTACTAACTAAATTGGAAAGCTGGTCTGTCAAGAATTTGGCTAAGTATTCTCTTTTGACAGTGTTGTGGTTTAGTGCATCATTTTTTAGGTGTGCACTTCACTGCAAGAAGAGGTATAACTCTAAGATTTTAACCGTACCATGAAGATTGGCTTATACAGCTATATTCAAGATATTGTGAAGTTTTGTGAAGTGGACTAGAAGATATCAACAATGGAGTTCAACTTTGTATATCACGGTCATTTCTCTATTTGGTATATCAGTATGGGAGATTCTGCATTTCCTTTAGAAGAATGTTTTTGTACTGTGGTTCTAAAGATAGTCTCGCTGATTTTGGCGAAAGGTGAATTTGAAGAAAGATTTAATCTGGAAGTCGCATGTATGAAGAAGTGTATGTATGATTGGATTTTTTTGTGATTAGGTCCAATACTTTACCGACCTAATACATGATATGCATTGAAAAGATTAAATATATATTGCATATGTTATTTGGATCTATTTTAGATCCATGCCAACATAAATTATGTATTACACATTTGAGTTAAGCACAAGGATGGTTGTTGAATCGAATATGAAGTTGACAAATCTATTTTTGGATTGTTTTTGTTTACATCTAATTAGGTTGACCTAATTGATGCGTGTGAATGTAATTGGGTATATATATATGAGACATTTCAGAGTTGAGAGAAAAAAAAAGAGTGAGTATGAATGAAATATCAGGTGTGAGTGGTCTCATATGATGTGATTATGTGAATTCAAAGGTGAGAGATCATAATAAGAGCAGAGTTGTTGAGCGACTACTATGCAGGGAAGTACTTTGTATTTAGAGCTTCAAAGGAGCTGAAATACAACACAAGGTAGGTGCACTTTATATCAGTTCATACTTTGGTAGTGAGCCTTTTGTATTGTATTTAACTCTGGTTGTGAGCCTTATAGGACAGTGTGTCCTGGCAATGAGCCCTTGTAATAAACTATATCCAGATATAATATATTGTGAGATAATCCTCACTATGGTTTTCCCCTTTTTGAGTTTTCCATGTAAAAATCTTGGTGTTCATGTGTTGTGTGATCTTGTGGATGTTTCATGCTTACATTCTTCTTTTCTATCAGTATGTTTTGATGATTGGATAAGTTATGTTCTAAAAGTTTAATAGAATATTGATTCATGGTCCCCCCTCTCAGTATTTTGAGTGTTTAACAATTGGTATTAGAGCTTGGTTCCTTTAGAAAATCCTAATAGCTTGAGTAAGATCTTGGAAGTTTGAACACATGGCTGACAAAAAGTGTCCTATTCCTCCAGGAGAAATTTTTGTAGTTGGATATGAAGAAGATGACTACATGTTTGAAAAAGAAGAACTTAAGGCTACTCTTGAAGATCTTGACAGAGTTGAAACTAAGAATAATAGTTTGAAGGAAAGCCTAGGAGAAGCAAATGAATGCATCAAAAAGATGAGAGAACAAATCAAGAAGTTTAGAGAAAGACATAGGGAAGTCAATGTACAGTTGAAGCAAGTAAATGAAGAAATCATCAGACTGAAAGTGTAAATAAAAGAAAAAGGAAGGGTTAGGGAATGTTTAAATGCATTGGTACAAAGCAAGACTAAAGAATTCTCTAGAATTGAAAAAGAAGTGGTAAATCTCAAATATGATCTGGAAAAGGAAAGAATACATGAGGATAAATTCAAAAGAAGTACTATAATGCTTGATGAATTGATTTCAATATAGAAAATCTCTAAGGACAAAGGTGGTTTAGGAGTTGAAGAAGGAAAAAGTTCAAAGGAAAATCAAACACCTAACAAGGTTGACAATCGAAAGAAGACTCAAAGCAATAGAAGACAATTCAAAAATCAAAGAAGCAATGTTGGAAGACCTCCTATCAGACAACCAAATGCTCAAAGGTACCCATCTTTCAATGGTATTTTTTTCTCATGCAATAAATTTGGACATAAGGCATTAGAATGTAGGAGTAGATTGAATCAAAATGTTGGATCCTTCTCCGAAAAATGTTTTGCATGAAAGAAATTTGGACATAGAAGTACTAAGTGCAGAATTCAGATGATGAATAGATATAATATTGGGAGAATGGCTCAATCTTTCAATGGTTACTGCCATACATGCAATATTTTTGGACACAAATCTAACCATTGTAGATCAAGAATGAATAGAAGTCAATTTGGTCAGAGAAGTTTTGTATGCTACTTTTGCAACAAGCCTAGACATATTTCAAGATTTTGTAGAAGCAAAAACATAGGACAGTCCAATCCAATAAAGAGGAATGAACCTATGAAGAAAATTGATCCTACTGGAGTAAGAAAGAGGATTTTGAGAATAAATATGAATTAGGAACTTCAAATGCATCTGTGCCTCCCACTCGTGCAAATAATTCACTTGAAAATGTAAAATAATTGTGATACAAGGTTTCGAAGTTTATCAGCTTTTTTTGAAGAATTTATTGATATGGGTCAAATAATGGAGTTAAAAATGTATTTGAGAAGACAAATTCATTTGATGAAAAGGAGAAGTAAATTGAAGGAAAGGTGGATTTGAGGCGTCTCCTGGAAGCAGAGCATCAAAACCCTAATTTTCACTTAAGTAAATTCAAGAGGTATTTTGCATACTTAGTTCTTCATCAAAAAAATTATTTTAGATATAATGGAAGGGTTGAAGGTAGTAAATTTCTCAGAGAGACTGCAATCTAAATTGAAGAGGAATTCTTGGAAAGTTCTATTGGAAGATTCAGCAAGTGCATTTTTTTGCACTCCCTTTGGAGTTTCACCTACTGTGGATATTTGTGCATACATTCATGGGAAAATAGAAGAAATGTCTGCTAATGAATTATGTGTTTTATGAACAAGTGAATTGGAAGAAAATGATGATGCCATAAAACCAAAATACAAAACCCTAATTGAAAATAAATTGGATGTGTGGTGGAAGTTTCCACTGTTTGAAGTCAATAAGAGGCACATTAGAAAAAATATTGAGCAAGATTCACAATGAGAGGGGATGTAACTGGTTTATGGTCCTCTGGACCAGTTCCAGAGTGGAAGTCTATCAAAGTCAAGCAATTAATTGAAAATACTAATGCAACTCTCGAAGGAAAGGAACTCACCTTTAGTACATTTGGGAATCCAGCTATCCAGTATGTTGCAATGCTTGTTAAACACAAAATCTACCTACCTAACAATGGCTATACAATCTCTCCTACTGTTTCTCACATTGCACTTAAAATGATTTAAAATGGCATTGACTATGATCTTTGTGAGTTACTCTGACAACATTTGATGAAGAATATGAAGGAAATCAAAAAGAACAAAAAGCATACGTTCAAGTACAGTACTTTGATAATCTGTTTACTTTTCTACTTCACGAAGGAAGTACTAGTATTTAGAAAAGTAGAGTGGTCAAATATAGAACGAGTTGTACATCAAATAAGGAATCTTATGAGAAATCTTGGTGGAGTGGATGCCCAAGAGGATGCTCTTGCAACATTCTTTAGAAAGTTTTAGATGAGAATGGATGAAATAATAAGAATACCCAAGAGTGTGGTGGAAAGGTACTTCAAAGCCATCAATTTCTTTGTCTCCACTGATTTTTGCTTCATGGAAGCAACTGAGCCTAGACTTTTTTGGATATTTGAGTTGAATTATGAAATGACTGAGGAGGAAGTTGTTCATTATGCAGAAGTGCTTCTAGGAAGCCCTAAAGATCCTAGCAGATCAAGCTTAGAGGACAATTCTAAAACTGAAGCCTTCGGTAGTTTGAGGAGGATAGGAAAGAAAAGGAAAAGTTTCGTTATTCCTCTAGTTGAGATTAAGCAAGATGTCACGAAACAAGAAGGAAGATTGCAAATTGATGTGGCTCAACATGAGCATGAAAATAGAAGTGCACAAGAATTGAATTAATCCATAAAATTTTTACAAGAGGTAATCCCTAGTGCAAGCATCAATACATTAGCGTCTACTATAGAAAATATAAAAAATATGGTTGATTTGTTAAAAGCATACATCTCTGAACTAAAAGAACAAACTGGAAATGGGTCAGAAGCAAGGACTACAGACAAAGGAGAATCTAGAAGATATCAAAAAGAAATGTGCAAATTCACATCATAGAACCTTGAAGGGATTGAAGGATGTTCAAACTTGTGAAGAAGTGCAGAACTTAATATAATATTGCCTGAAGTGGTCAAACTATACACAAAGTACAAAAGATGCAATGAATTTGATTGAAATTCAAATAGGCAGTCAAGCATATTTTTATGATTTACAAGTGATAGGAACAATCAAAAGTGGTCTTACATTACACAGTTGCATGAAAATTTCTTTGCTTTACAGAATCAGAGAATGGAGACAATCAAACAATATGTGGCATTAAGGGACTTAGTAAATATAAAGCAAACTCCTATATCTAGTGCCCTTGATAGTGCTAA
>VDFB02000002.1:169170422-169181616 GCA_007258455.2 Sequoia sempervirens | reverse complement strand
AACCTCAATTTTCCAATGTTGCCAAAGCTTCCTCAGAACAATTGCCACTTCCCAGAGAACGGAAATAAATCACAACCAAGAATTTTCACAAACTAGATTCCTAGAATTATCAGAAAGCTTCTAAGATCTACAATTTCTTCAAACCACAAAACAATTCATTTATTTCCCAAAAACCTCTGTCTTTCTTTCCCGTGCCAACAACTTCATCTTTTCTCACCCCTTTCAATCAATCTCTCTGTAAATCAATTTTAAGACAATAAGAAAACAAATCCTTCTAACTTCCAGTTCACACAACAAATATCTCTTCTTTAACAAATCAAGATATTTCTAAGATCTTTTTTCCAAATATGCATTTAAAATTAAAACAATTTATTTAATCTAATTTACAATTAAATAACTTATTTATTTTAATTCCCAATTAATTTAATAATTAAAATTACTTAATAATATAACTTAAATTAAATTAATTTATTTATAATAAAATCTCCATATTAATTAAATACTTAATCACACAATTTAATCCATACAATCTAAACTTGCACAATAAATAAAATACCAAGACCAACATGGATAAGGAACATGACCAACATAGGACTGACGACACACTGTGCTAGGGTAAAGGTTTGACAAGGTTAACCAGTTACTATCTCCCAATCAACATTACTATTGAGTAGTGGACACGCTCAGACCTGTGAAACTAGGTGAAGTTGTTGTCCTGTACCTGCAAACCTACAACAAAAGCAAAAGTCGTATATGTATACAGATAATAATTCATACACACCGTGAAGAGAGAATCATGGAAATCACAGGGCACTCGCAAGCGAGTGATGCAATACCGTTCTCTTCACCAATACAATGTCACATCAATTGACGAGATAATATATCAATTAAACTACACTAAGCATATATAGCAATGTCATCACAACTAAGCATCTATGCAAACATAAAGCATATTAAACATAATCACCATGCATATAATGTATCATCACATCCATATAGTCTATCATCGCTCCACTGTCAGCGATAGAAGAACCATAACATAAAATAAGGTCCAACAAAGTATCTAAACTATCAGCAGCATAACAAACAGAGGGGTGTCACAAAGCCGCTTACATCTAAACATGATATTTAATAGTTCAATACCTTCTTCCAAATATGATCACTTGCATACAACCACACCACTACTAGAAAATCAATAAAAACATCCAACTCTAATAAAATCCTAACTGAAATAAAATGAATTAAATTGCCAATATTTGGGTCAATCAATAAGAAGAAACCTAATATATTTCTTATCCCTTGAAAATATGCATCTACCTTCAATTATAGAAATAAATAAGATAAATAGATACATACTAGCATAATTGAGAAAGACTCAATTATTAGGTTAAATTTTGAAAACCATGGTTTCATTAATAGCTCCAACTTATCCCAAAACCAAGGTCTATTAACCAACATGTACTCTATATCTTACACACATTGGAATAGTAACATAAAAAATCCTAAGCACTAGGATAAATCTCTAAAGAACCTTTTAGATTTGTTGATGAATATTTAGTTAACCATGTACGCATATTAACCAACTTAGACCATAAATAAAACTTGCAAAATAATCCTCTGCTTGAAACTCTCTCTTCCTCTTTAATTACTTCCTAACCCAACAATAAGAGTAGAATCTCACTAGAGTAGGGGATGAGACTCATTAAACACATTTGAGCTACTAAATTGTATTTCACATCTTCCCTTCCCCTACCTCCACCTCCTGAGCTTGGGTATACCTCTTTGAGGGAGTTATGGTTTGTTTGGGTTGGTAGGTGCTTCAAGCCCCTTCACACTCGATAGCTTTAAGTCCAATACTAACCCCACTACAATATTTATCTACTCATTGAACTCATAGCCCTCCAAACCTAGAATATTACTTTTTGCTATATTGTCACACACCTAAAATTCTATAGCCTAAGATTGCCATCTATTTGAATGAGAAATTGATTTTGAATTTCCATTTCCTTTCTAATTCCTTCCAAACTGATTTATTTTTCTTGTAATAGATTATATTCATTTTGATAAATAATACATGTCGATTTTTTAAAAATATAAGATAAGCAAAGAAGTGCATTTATATATATTTAAAAAATATAAAAAATGATGTCATACAAAGGTTAAGAATTTTTTGGTGTTAGATCACTACATTGATATCTATATAAATCAAGTGGTTTTTAGTCTAAACATTAATAGTATATGAATAAGATAGTGATCATTATCACCACCAACATAGAAACGTGAAGAGGAGAGATGGTCTATTTGAACAAGTATATGTTTGCAATACAATGAAATAATAAAATTTATTTTTAGCACAACTCTTTGAAACCAATAATTGTTTTGATTTGTATTAAAAAATTAAGGGATAAAGTTTAATAAAAAATACCATGAAATACTTGGTTAATGTATTAATTGAAAAAATGTTTCTAATTAATGATTTTTTAAGATTTATAATATTAATAAAGTTAAAAGATAGACAAGCCAGTTTTAGTTAAATGATTTTAAAAAATTAAACATAAATATAGGATTTATTATGTCTAGATAGTTGGTGTTTAGTGTAATATT
Source organism: Sequoia sempervirens (assembly GCA_007258455.2). NCBI lineage: Eukaryota > Viridiplantae > Streptophyta > Pinopsida > Cupressales > Cupressaceae > Sequoia > Sequoia sempervirens. The sequence goes on along the minus strand of VDFB02000002.1, from coordinate 169,179,012 downwards.
CATAATATAAGATAGTAATTTTTTTAAAGATAACAATTTGGTTATTTTATTGATGTTTTAATGCTGATTAATAATTTAGCTTTTGTTTGTAAATATTATATTCTAAGTGTTTAATTTGAAATATTTGTATGTAAGTTGCTAGATAATGAGCAAGGTTTGTGAGTTATTTAACAAAATAATTTTAGAAATATATTTTTATGTAATATCAAGATTAAAGAATACATATAAAATAGATTTTTTTGCTTTTTAAAATATTTTTTAATAGAGTTGAATTGAACCCTTGCCTTCTCATAATGAAATCCATAAATAAAAATAAATATTTTCAAAGATTTCCAAATGTACAAGAGTCCCTTTTCATTTATTTGAGGGCACTATATGGATCATGTATTTTGTATTATTAGGCACTTATTTTTTAATGGATTTGTGATATAAGTAGAATGGGTACCTTTAAAATGATATTTCTTGAGTCTTTTACATAGATTTATCTAAGAGGCAATATCGATATTAATAAAGTTAAAGATGAATACAACAATCTTTAATTAAACAATGATAATTTAATATAAAACTTTAAACATAAATATATGATTTCATTATGTTTAGATGGTGTTAAGTGTAGTAATTGTAATATAAGATGATGTATGTTTTGGTTATGATTAGATTATTTTTAATGATAATTAATAATTTAGGTCTTATTTTAAATATTATATTTTAGGTGATTAATTCAAAACATTTGTATGTAAGTTGTTAGATAATGGTTACATGAAATGAAAAGACATATTTAAGAAAAACAAGAAAAAGAGTTGAATTAGGAGGACAAGGTTGTGGTGTATTCCTATCTAAGCGTTAAACCCTCGCCCATGGTCTAATACAAGGTAAAAGAATAACTACAAATAAAATGGGTCCAAACAACTTAGAATTAAGACAATATGATGGCTAATTAGTTTTAGTGTAAGTTATAAATGTAATTAAAAAATCAAAATATTACATAATTTACAACAAAATTTAAAATAAATATGAAAACTAATAAAAAATAAAATATACACTTTTATCCTCTACAATTATAAAAGCCTCAAAAAGATACCATTTAAATTTATTCTTATTTATCAACTAAAATACATGTATCACTATCTATTTTCTAATAATCATTTGTACTTTTCCATCCAAACACTAACATGAACAGGTAATAGATATTTAAAGAACATAAAAAATTTAAATATTTTGTAAACCACATAAAGTCCTTTTCCATAGTGAATAGACACCTGTGTATGCTAGTCTTTATCATCTTTACAACCATTATATATTATTCTAATTTCCATAGTTACTTTCTTTTTCCGTAATTATTTTTCCATAGTAAAATGATATGTAATTGGAGACAACTGTTCATGCTAGTCTTTATCATCTTTTCAACAATTATATATTATTTTAATTTCCGTAGTTTTTTTCCGTAATTATTTTTTCTTCCGTAATTACTTTATCATTATTATAATTTCAACATTATTCAACAAAAAAATTATGAGTAGCTAGATGTAAGCCAATCATAACCATACACTTCTAGTGCCAACCCAAACCACTTTAAAACTTCAACTTAATAGAGTAATCTAGAAAACTAAGTTGGATGCCAGATTCAACACCTTATAATGTGGTATATGGGCCATGTTAAGCAACTTTAATTTTTCATTGTTTTTAGCAGGTAAGGTGTGGGTAAGGTGTGTGTAATACAGTTGGTAGTACTTTATTGACCATGTGGGAAAGCTATATGTAGTACAAATCTTATTAATTTTGATAAATTTTGAAGGCTTTAGAAAAATAGGTGATCCAATGACCATGTGGGAAAGCTACATGTAATACAAATCTTATTAAATTTGACATATTTTGATCTTAATGGAAAAAGGGCTTTAGAAAATGGGTGACCCAAGATTCCAACTAGTGGTTTCCATTAGTTCACACTTTATTTTATTGTGGGACCCAATTCATTTTAATATCTTCTAGTTAATTCAATTCATCTTTGCATAGAGGGAGGCTATTTCTTAACTCTTTCAAGAGAATCAAAATGTACACTTGTAATAAAATAGTATGTGATATGACCTCTTGGTGGCCTTTCACTTTCACTTCTTTTTTTAAGGTCATCAAATTCATAGCCAAATTATTCAAGTAAAATATAAAGGGGAGGGCCCATGTTATTGATAGGCTTGACATTTTTCACATGTTCAATTAAGTCTTGTTAATGGGGTGGCTGCACATATAATGACAAATGCATTGCATCGTACTAAATTAGATTTGGGCAAAGTTGTTTTGATTATAGTGGTGGAGTTTGACACGTTTATTTTTAGGGTCAAATCTCATCTTTAAAATTCAAACAATAGATGCAATCCAATATCTACTCAAAAAACATCGGTGATATTTCCTTGTCCAAGCTAAGAAGGATTTTAAACTTTATTTTGAACTTTATATTTTTATTATTTTATAATTTTTGAAGTGAGGAAAAAAACAAAATTATCATAGAATATATTTTTATTTACAAAAGAGTTAGATTGTTAAAATAATATGGTTGACAACAAAAACTATCATTTAACTTAATACATGTTTAAAAAATATAGTTGGGATAGAAAACACTACTTAATTTATTGTAGTATAGTAGAGTTATTTAATAAAAAAAATTTAAATGTATCTATTAATAAAAGTAAAAAAAATATAAAGAGAACATCATTTAAATTTAAACCAAGTTCATATCAGTTAATGAAAATATAAAAGAAACATTTTTAAAGTTATTTACATTTTTATTTTTATTTAAATTAGATTATACGAATTAGAATTGGGTAGCCGTCTCCTATAATAATATTGTTAATTTGAAGAGTAATTAATTTAAAGAGTTGCCAGTTGAGATTGAACATCGAATGCTTGAGTTTTGAGCTCCACATTGTTTTTTATTATTTCTTGTGAGATTGACCTCGCAAATTTTCAAGTAAATTTCAAAAGGAACACAACTAGTAGAGAAAGGAAGAAGATTGCCCTAAGATTTAGGAATGCATGCTAGACCTTTTTAATTAGCTGACCAACTACTGTCTAATGGTAAAAACCTCCAAAATATCAAGTGAAAGCCTCCAAAATCTCATTATCACATAAAAGCTAGGTAAATATTGATTTGTCAACGGAATGGGAACATTCTATTTCTATTTGCAGTGTTTTTTGCCAATTTGATGGCAACTTTCTTTTTTCATTTGCATTGCTTTATGTTTTAAATATATATGCAAATATTTCATAATCAACTAATACTTAATTTTTTAAAGAAAAAATCTAGATTTGCCTAAATTTATTTCATTCTGTTATTTAGCATTTATTATTAATTGTTTAATCCAGCCACATGTAACTAGAATTTACACGTACTCTCTAACATATTAACATACATATAGCTTTCTATCGACGTAATCCTTGAACCGCCTTTAGATGCAAGTGCTAAGATTTTTAAATAGAATAGACAATACAAAATGACCTATTGAAAGAAATAAAATTGATCACCAATAAACAAATGCTAATTTTTTTAATTGATTTTATTTTTCACATATTATGATAAAATAAAATTTAATAGATATTTATTATAATAACATAAATAAAACAATATATTAATATTTTAAATCAGACGATGATTTAAAATACAAAAATTAATATAAATATAAAATAGTCAATTTCAAAAAAAAATACTTATGAACTTCTAATTATTTTTTAACTCTAAAAAAAAGTACTTTATCTTAATACAAATTCAAAAATTCGTAAAACCCTTGATTTCTGCTTGACTGGACTGCGACGAAATTGTCTATAATGGTGAAAAAGGTGAAAATGAAAGTTACATAAATGGGGTCGTGACAGCATGCTCGACAATCAGTGTCATAGATATTATTTTTAGGATTCCAATTTGCTTAAAATATGTAATAAAGATAAAGTATCCAATCTATTTTATAATATATGCTACCATTTTGATTTTTATTACAAGATTTTCTTCTAAGGGTACAGAATTTAATAGCCGTCCAAGATGACGTATCAATAGTTGTTATGGTATTGCGCAATAAAAAGTTTTTGTTTTTTTGACTTTTATCTATTATTTGTAAAGTTTAAGATTTAGTAACTATTATGTCTGTATTTTAAAAATGGACAAAATGTCCATTTTCATAATATGGTGACACTTAAAGCAAGAGGTAATACAGATCTTGATGTACATCATTCATTCTTAACTTTTTCAATATTTTTGAATAACTTAGTGAAGAGGTAGGTGATGTGGATAAGTCATTAACTCACTTTAAAAACATACTAAAATTTTCATAGAAATTCAATTTACAATTTAAAAACTTGAGAAGTGCAAAGCATAAGAGTGTACGGGCCCAGTTGCCGCCCTGAGGAAGGTGGGGAGAGGGAGAAGGCAGACTTTAATCATAAATCTTTTAAGAAGATAAACCTTTTAGGATCATCTAAAATTAATCGTGCATATAATACTTATACAAATTGAACTAGAAAACCTTCCTTAACTTCTAAGGCAACAATGTCAGTGACAGTATTGGACAAAGAAACTATCATTACATTTGATATTAAATGTGATATAGTTTTGGTCTTGCACTTTATTTGACTTTAAATCATAACTAATTTTGTTGAATTCAAAGACTAGTATAATATCAAAAAGTATTAAAAATTTAAATGTTGATTTATATTATGGGGTAAACTTGTCTCAATTTTTTTGATAATTTTGAAGTTGTAAATTGTTTGTGGATGTTGTTTCTTTTGCTTTACATTGGAAACACATAGATTTTGCATTGAATAAATGGTGAATTAAATTAAATTAGGGTTTAATTTATTTGAATTTAACTAAATTTAAAATAATGTAGTTGAAAGGATATATTATATAAAATTATTAATTATTCTTGTTAATGGGTAAATAGTGAATAAGTGAAGTGGCTGCAATGATAAATGGTTAGTGTTTGGAAGTAGGGGTGAATTTAAATTTTGATGGATCCTTTAAAGGGAATGTGGGTGTTGTGGGAAAGGTTATGTGTTAAGGGATTCCTTAAGGCACTTTTAAGTTGGAAGTTACTATATTCTCAGATAATAGAATAAATAATGATGTAGGTGGTAACCTTTATATTGGGTCTTCAACTAACTTATAAGAAAGATCATCATGAAATTGAGGTGGATGGTGATTCGTAGATTATTATAAGTATAGCGAACAAGTATTTTTGTCCCAAATGGAAGCTAAGAGCACTATTGGAGGTTACTCACATAGTTATCAAGGATAGTAAAGAGTGGCCAAACAATTGCCTCCTTTAGTTATGCTATAATGAATGCCTAGTTCTTGATGTAACTCTATTCCTAATTATATTTTGGTCATCGATATTTTAGAGGATGCACATTCATATGTGATGATTTGATTATGTTTGAGTATGTAGGCTTCAAGTTTGGTTAGGAGTGTGTTGTAATAATGGTGTAGGATTGTAGTATAATGTTGGCTTTGGTTTGTAATGTGTTATGGACATTAGTATAGTGGACATTATTTGTAGGTGTATCATTTGGTTTTGTTTTAGCTTGCTACTAATGGTGGGTTGAAGTGGTGCGATCGATTTGTATATATTTGGGAAGGCGATGGATCACCACCTATAAATAAATTTTAGCAATAACAACGGGTGAAGCTGAAGGTGATACAAGTAATCTTGTATGTCCTTGGATTGATGATAATGGGAATGTGAATCTAGGGGATCCAATGTGGATGATTTTGTGCCTTGATTGAAGGCATCTATTATGGATAGAATAATATAGAAAGTATCTTTTCTCTATTGGGTAATCCTTAAAAATAGTAGACTTTTAAATGAAGGTGATGAGAGTTTTAAGGTTTTCAGGTTGGATGAAGTGAAAGTAAAAATTCTATTGGGATGGTGGAGGTGGATATAGGTGCTACAGATGTGATAATTAAGGAGATAATGTTAGACATGTAGAAGTTAGAGACATTTTATCAAGATCCTTATCATGTGATTAAACACATAGTGGTCTCCAATATGAGGTATAATGGAGATGACAAACAATTATGCCATGTGGAATGATATATTGAAGAGTGCAATGTAGTAGGTGAACTCATTTATAGTTGTAGGGCCAATTGTGCCTTCTATAGAGATAGTGGTGGTTTTTGGTAATAGAGTATATAATAGGGTCCATGATCCCTAAGTGATGACTTCCCTACATAGAGCATGAAATTTTAGGCTATGGATTATTGACCCCATGTCTTGTTAGATGTGTTGAAGTGGTTATCTTTGATATAGTTTTATATTTTATTGGTATCATGTAGGTAGTAATAGGTTTTTAATTTTTTTTGTGTTTGATAGGCTAGTCTATACTACTCTATCTTTTATGTTGAGTTGTTTTTACTATATAAGTTGATGTATGTATTTTTGTACTAATTATGGGAAAGGACTCATGTATTACCAAATGTAAGTATTAACTCATTTTTTATATATAACATAATTTAGCTAATTTATTCAAAGATTTTGTATATAATCTATAACTTCAACAAGTACCATTTAGAATCTTGAGGGTGTAAATTTAGGATGTTATAACTACTAAATTAGTAATGAAATATTTAATGTTACCTAAAACCTTTTACATCTATCTCATGATTGTTTGTGCAACACTATCTATAACATTTAAACTAGAAAATACCACGTGGTTCCTAAGTCAACAATATTAGGGACAACATTAGGTAATGAGACTATCAATAACTTTAGTAATAAAATTTGTGATATTAAATATAATTTAATGTTGGTTTAGTGCACATAAAATTATTTACTTTATATCATAATTAATTATGTTGAATTTAGAGACCATTGCAAAACCAAAAAGTCTAAATGTCTAAATGTTGGTTTATATTATGAGGAAAACTTATCTTGAATCATTTTTAAAGTAAATTATTCTTTAGTTATTTAAAAAATTGTGCCTTTTATTATTATTTTGGGACCACTCCCTATGATCCATTTTCAAGAAGATACCCATTTCTTTAAACCTTTTACATTGATCCCATATTTGGTTGTGCATATACATGTAAAATTTGAACTAAAAAATCTCACCTGATTCCCAAGTCAACAATGATAGTAATAACATTGGACAAGAAGACATCATTAATTTTGACGTTAAATGAGATACATATAATTTTGTTTTTGCAATTTATTGACTTTAAATCATAATGAATTATGTTTAATTGAGGGACCATTATAATGCCAAAAAGTATTAAAAATCAAAGTGTTAGTTTATGTCATGGGATAAAGTTGTTTTGAATCTTTTTTATTTTTTAAGTTGTAAATTATATATTTTTTACTTTCCTTTTAGACTATTAATGCATATTTTTTCTATTGAATAAAGGGTGAATTAAACTAAATTATGATTTGATTTGTTTGAATTTAATTGCATTAAAAATTATAATTGAAAGATCATACAAGAGAAAAACATTAATCTATTTATGTTAACGTGCCAATAATGAATAAGAGAAGTATTTGCAATGATGAATGGTTAATGTCAAAAGTAGATGAAGATAAAATTTTATGGAGCTTCTAAAGGGAACTTAGGTGTTGCGGTGGTAGGTTATGTGTTAAGGGATTCCCTTTGGTGCTTCTGTGTTGGGATGTGTTATACTCTTAGGTAATAATTAATAAATAATAAAGTGACTATATAAAAAAATTTGTTGTAATTGGAAGCTAAGAGCTCACTGTGGGAAGAAGTTTTGATATTTTGAACCCCAACTAATAGCTTTGATATTTAGAACCCCAAACAATAGCTTTAAGCTCTTAACTCACTTACATAAACATTACATTTAAAAAAAAAATAGTGTGCAATTTAAAAACCTAAAGAATAAGATGTTACAATTACTAAATTAATAATAAAACTTTTATGAAGATATGCATTTCCTAAGACATTTTACATTTATGTCTAATATTAAATTGTCCATATACTACTTATAATATTTGAATTAAAAATTCTCACTTAATTTCTAAGTCAACAATATCAGATAATATTAGAGGAGGAAATTATCACTAATTTTGACATTAAATATGATTTTGATGTTGAAATTTATTGAATTTAAATCATAAATAATTTTGTTGAATTTAGAGACTATTGATCAAAAAGTATTAAAAATTTAAATTTTAGTTTATATTATGCGGTAAATTTGTTTTAAATTTTTTTTTTTTAACTATAAATTATGTTTTGGTTTTTGTTGTTTTTGCTTTATATTAGTAGCACATAGATTTTATATTCAATAAAGGGAGAATTAAATTGAATTAGAAGTTGATTTTTTATGAATTGAACTAAATTAAAAAAATATACTTGATAAGCTATATTATATAAAATTATTAATTTATTATGGTTAATGGATTAATAGTGAATAAGAGAAGTGGTTGTAGTGTGTAATGTAGGAAATTATATACCTTTACAATTTCACAGTATGTTTGGGTCCCTTAATTTATTGGAATTAATTAAGCTTCTAATTTTCCAAATTATGCATTCCAAAGCCTTATTTTTACCGGATTTCTAAAAGAGAATATTCCTTTTTCCGATTGAGTGAAGAAGA
>VDFB02000002.1:169057228-169170322 GCA_007258455.2 Sequoia sempervirens | reverse complement strand
GCACCCTCTTGAGTGCTGGTAGGGTCATACGAACAAGTCACCCCACAGGATTGACACACATGGGTTTGAAGGCCACCACCTGAAGACTCCCTTGGATGGCGTTGTACAATAGGGCTAGTGTGATGGAGACACTCTAGGTCAAATTTGTGATCGCTTGCAATGTCTCTATGTTAGCACTCTTATTCCAATGGCAGGCATCACAATCTACTCACGAGGTGGCCTAGTGAGAGGTCATCTCCCTTGCCGCATAGGATCCGGCTGTGCATCGGGCCTATCCTGAGCTGACCCCCCACCTCTCCCCTGGAACTCCCTCATATCAAAATAATTTGGGATTTGGTTCAATACAAACTCACTATATAGTTTCCTAAGAAAATATTGGGGGACTTCACAATTATTGCATGGTGGGTAATCAAAGACCATATACCATCTTTCATAAAAATGGTTCTTAATCTCTTGGTGGTGGCACCAATGAATAGGAAACCTCTTTGCATTGAGGGTAAGATTTTGATTTGTTTTAGGGTCAGTGAATAGAGAGCACAAATCACCTTTAGTAATTTTTAAATCTTTTACTTGTTTATATGATAATTTGTCTGCATAATATGCCCTAGCTATCTGCCTCCTATCTTGCCATCCAGATATTTGTTGGGTGATTGCATCTACATTTTTCAACATGTCTTTCAATGAATTTGCTAGAAACATTCTTTCTATGGTTGAAGCATTTGGATCACTCAACCTACTAAGAAGATCCTCAAGTTGTTTTCTATTGTTCTCAATTTCACTCCTCAAATTTTCTTGAGTGCCAGGAGGGAATTGAGAGAATGGTGGGGGAGGTTGGTTGTTGAGGTTGATTTTGTTGAGGATTTTGCTGTTGAGGATTTACCTCCTCTTCTTGTTGAGGATTTGCAGGATTTCCTACAGATTAAAAAAAAAAAATCAAATCTAACCTAAAACAAACAAAATCAATTTCAAACTAACAAATTCAAAACAAATAGTAAACAATACTTACCTCCTGCATCTCTTCATCATTGTGGTGCCATATTTGCAGACAAAATCCAACTGTTCTTGATGAAATTCGCAGAAGTCCTTCCTCTTAGAATGCGAGCGCGAAAATGAGGGTTTTTGGCCGCGGGCAGAGTTGAGAAACAGTGAAAAGCAAATGATACACATTTCACTTTTTCTTTTCTTTTAAAAGCACATAACGCGCTCGCGTTATAACGCAAGCGCGTTATGTGTTTCCCCATTTTTTTCCCATTTGGCCACAAAAGTGCGACCAACTTCATGCACCCGCCCAACTCCTTCTTTCTATCCTAAGACCGCTCCTATGGCATAATCTGATGCATCAGTGTGGATGTGGAAATGAAGCTCCCAATTGGACCCTTTGAGTACAAGAGCATGAGTCAAGGTTGCCTTCAAGTCAGAAAATGCCTTGTCACAAGCTTCAGTCCACTAAAATTCAACATCTTTAGTGAGAAGAGTGTACAATGGTACTGCTACCTTGCTGAAATCCTTGATGAAACACCTATAATATCTTGCATGACCCAAGAAACTCCTAACATCCTTTTGTTTTGCAGGTGTGGGAAAATTTGTGATTACCTCAATCTTTACATGATCTACTTGAATTCCTTTGTGGGAGATGTAGTGGCCAAGAACTACACCCTCTTGCATCATCATGAAGCACTTTTCACTATTTAAGGACAAGTTTTAGTCTTCACATATTTGTAGGACCCTTCTAAGATTTTCCAATGCTTTATTAAAATCAGCACCATAAGTGGTGAAGTCATCCATATAAATCTCCATGCAATCATGAGAAATATCTGAGAAGATGCTAGTGACTGCCCTTTGAAAAGTTGCAGGTGCATTGCATAAGCCAAATGGAAGCACATAATAGGAATAGGTCCCCCATGGATAAGTAAATGTAGTCTTCTCCTGGTCTTCTAGTGCAATTTGGATTTGGTTGTAGCCGTTGAACCCATCTAAAAAAGAGAAGTATTACTTTCCTGCAAGTGTGTCCAAAACTTGATCAATGAAGGGTAAAGGAAAGTGATCCTTCTTGGTGGCAGCATTAAGTTCCCTATAATCAACAAAAACTCGCCATTTCCCTCCTTTCTTGGGCACAATCACCAATGGAGACACCCACTAAATGTCTAAAATAGGGTAGATAAATCCTGCATCTAGTAATTTCTATAGTTCTCCTTTCACAATCTCTCTTAGTGCAGGGTTAATTATTTTTCGTGGTTGTCTTACTGGGGTGCAATCATCTCTAATGTAAATTTTGTGTGTACAAAGTTTAGGATCCAATCCCTTCATATCATGATAATCCCATGCAAATGCATGTTGATGGGTACTTAATAGGTTTTCCAATAACAATTGTTGTTCTTCATTTAATTTACTATTAACATTCAAATATTTTCCTTCTAACACCTGGACTTGTGTAGTTAACTCTATCGTGGTTGCTTCATTAACACTTGGTACCTTTAGTTCATATGGCAACAATGTATAAGACATACCTATTGCTGTAGGAAGTCTGTCTATAGGAACAATGGCTGCAGGAATAGTGGTTGCAGGAAGAGTGGCTACAGGAAGTCTATCTGCAGGAATAGTGGCTACAGGAAGAGCATCTAAAAGAAGAACGTTTGCAGCAACAATGGTTGTAGGAAGAGCAGGTAGAAGTGTCTAGACTAGAGTAGAAAAATGAGAAGATGATGCTTCCTCCACTTCATGATGGTTTTGAATGATTTTAGCCAATACTTCATCCTCATCTTGGAGTTGCATGAAAGATCTTCTACCTAGCATCATAAGATATGCCACAAAGTTAACTTCCTCGGCCTCTTCACCAACATGTGGCCATATAGGATTATCTTCGTGATGAGATGGTTGAGCAGGCGGATAAAGAAAAAAAATTTTAGTGTTCCTCCCATCTGAAATGGTTATGTCACCTGACTGACATCCAATGTATGCATCTACAGTTGCTAACCATGGCCTTCCAAGAATAATGGGATACCCGCCTAGTGTGGCTTTAGGAGAAAGAATCATAAAGTTTTTTGGGTACTCCCAGGAGTCTAAAACTACCACAAGATCCTCCACTACACCATCAGGCTTAATAATAGAGCTATCAACAAGCTGCAAGATAGTAGGAGTGGACCTCATACTTGTGATATTTAGTTGCTACAAGATGTCTTTGGTCATTACATTTATTGTTGCTCCTAAATCAATCAGAGCATTCTTCACTTGAATCCCATTTATGACAACTGCTACCACAAGACTGCCTAGGTCATTATACTTGGGAATAGTCACTTTTCCCAACATGATGTCAGCTAGTTGGCTCACCACATGAATTGTAGTTGGGTCTTTTTTTTCCTACCTGGCTTCTTGAGACAGGCTTCCTTGATTGCTTTGTCGTAGATTGGAACATCCTTTATGGCCTAAAATAGAAGTATATGGACACATATATGCTTTAGCTAGTCCAAGATATCAAAGTTTGTATCCTCCTTTTCTTCCTTCTTCTTGGAAACTTCCAATCTATGAGGAAATGGTGGCTCTTGCTCAGTCTACTTGACTTGGACTGGTTCAAGATTTTTAGGCACACTAGGATAAATGGTATCATTCAGAGGTTCCTCTTCCACAGGGAGCTCAGTGATAATGGGCTTGGAAGGGGTCAATAGAGTAGTACCTGAATGCAAGTGGATATCACTTACACTCATAGCATATGCAGGAAATTGATTTGAATCAACATAGTAGGCAGGCTCTTGTTGTGGTTTGTTATTTGGATTGGGTGTGGGATGAGCTGGTAATTGAGTGGATTTAGATGCATTTGAGCTGGAATTAGCAGGTGGAGGCATTATAGCAGGCTGCTAGGGCTAAGAAGGTGGTTGCATGTAACTGGTTGTCTGAGTAGGCCAATGTTGCCCTCCTCTCCATTGATTTGTTTGCTTCCAATTTCCTGGAGGTGGCTGCTAATGTCCTTGAAATTGCTACTAATTCCCCTGAGGTTGCTGCCACTAGGGTGGAGAACTCTGATGACTAGGCCAAGCATTTGGAGGGTTACTCCAAGGATGTGGTGGATATCCTCCATAATTGGGTGGATATGGGGGTTGTCATTGGTTACCAAAGGAATAGGAATTAAAATATGGGCCAACATAGGATAGTGGATCCGGTGGCATACCTTGTCTTGGAGCCCAAGGCTTCCTTTTTGCAACATAGTAGACTTGGTCTTCTTCAATCTGGATTGGCTTGAACTCGGGTGAAACTTGTTTTCAAGGTTAGCTACCATCTTGCATCTGTAGTCCTTCTTTTGTTTGCAGTGGGGGAAATACTCTGTCAACATTGCCTTTGCCTCCTCTTGCTTCTTCTTGGCCTGAAGTGTATCTAGTTGTGTAGCTAGGTTATTTATAATGTCTTGCTTGGATTCTGCCAACAAATGAGTAATCTCCATTCTTGAGACTCCACTGGTAGTTGACTTACCCATGGAAGATTGGTAAGCTCTCCCTTTCTTTGAAGCTACCCTAGAGTAGTTTCGACATATTTTCTTGATATCTTCCCAAGGCACTTGGGAAATATCTCCTCCTCCCATGAGGTCCAAGGCATTAGTGCAGCTATCATTGATTCCTCTTAAGAAAATCAAATTTTGTGAGTCTTCATTAATTAAGTGTATGGTGTGGACATTTTTGTAGGAAAAATAGAAACCTTGCAATGTAATCTTCCAGGCTCTCATCTTCCTTTTGCTGCATGCTAAAAATTTCACCTCCTCTCATGTCACTACCTCTGCAATATTCCTTGTATTTCTCAAGGAATTTTGTCTTCATGTCTTCCCAAGTTTCCACAGTATCTCTGCCTAGGCTCATGAACCATCTTAATGCAACCTCTTTCAAAGTGGTAGGAAATAGCTTAAGCCTATGGGCATCAATAGCATAATCATAACTCCTGCAGAGTATGCCAAACTCAAATAGAAAGGTGTCTGGATCTTCTGTGACAAGTCCGTAAAACTTTGGGAGTGTTGAGGCAAGAATGTTCTTGATGTTTTCAACTTCATTCTGATGGGAAATAGGGAAAGGAAAAGTTGGTTGGTTAGGTCTGTTCCTATTTGCATCACCCATGCCTGCTTGATGTTGTTCCAAAACAAAGGGGTTCTCAAGCTGATTTTGAACTTGAAATGGGTCAGCATAGTATGTGCACTAGGAACTCAAAGTAGTCATTATATTCTACAACTAAGGAACACACAATACTGAAAGTAAATTGCTTGAAAAGGAATGAAACAAATGTTGAACATCAATCAATGACTATGCTAAGTGGAAATGCATAACAAGAATAAAAATCTGAGCAACAGACAAGACACTACTTTGCCTGCTTTGGCTACAGGAACAGTCATAGAATGAAATTCTAGTGGCTGCAGGAACAGTCGATGCTAGATTTCTAACTAAGTATTAAACAACAAATAATACTAAACTAATTCTAAACTAAGAAGACAAATTACTCACCAAGTGGGCCCCCTTGGATAAGTATCCTCTAAAACTAAAGAAACTCAAATGATCAAACTTATAACTTTATTTTATTCACCGTGAATCATGCATACAAGAAAGTAATGTATTTGTATTACCAAAAATTGGAGAATGAGAGTACAATATCAAATCGTGCAACCCCTGAAGAAGGAGAATCAAATCATTATTTTTACTAATCAGCTAAATGTGGTAGTCAAATCCACGACTGGTAGGATGCCATTTAGGGAAAACAGGGAAAGTGGAGCGATGGCGATTACACATGCATAGAATTTGGTCAGACATGCATGTCCAAACGTAGATCCAGCACAACAGTAACGCCCATGCATGATCCATCATTAAAGTCCACTACAAGGCAGTTACGTTCAGTTGCATGAAGAATCTTCTACTATCAGTTGCCTTTGACTTGGAGTGATTCCTCAACTGGACGTTATGGTGAATGCCCAACTGGCGATGTCTTCCTCAACTTGGTGTATTAAATCTGCATGGCAAGGTCCATACACATAATAATTGCACATCTATAACCACTCTAAGGAATATTCATTAACCACATGCAAAATCAATATAAATAATCCACATATTATGCCAAATGTCATTAAAGCTTGCAGAGATAGGATTAAGTCCATTGTCAATAGTTTGAAGGAAATATTATGAAAATACCAACATTTAACATTAAAGTCCATGACATCTACCAGCAAATAAACTATAGATTCTACCCAAAATTGGACCAAAAACTAGGCTCATCACATGCTTCAAAATTCTTTTCAACAAGTAGTGGTCTCTCCTAGTGTGTAACCAAATGATGTAGTAGCCCTAATTCAAGGTATGAATTTAGTTATTGAATTTGTCTTTCATCAACATGAGTTACCTCCATTGGAAACACAAAAAAAATGAAGCTTTCATAGTAGTGGTTGTCATCAATAAGTGTGGTATAAAATAAACTCTCATTAACAATGGTTTGGCCCTTAATATGTGTAGTGTAAACCTTTTAGATAAGACTGGGGTGGAAAAGACTATGATTGAACTTGATTCTTTATCTATTCATGGATTTGATAATGTGGGAAAACAACCACTTGGTGTGATAACATTGCCTATTAGAGTTGGAAAGGTCACATTGCAAACTCCTATCCATGTCATGCCTCAAGATCTCTCATACAATCTTCATTTGGGCAGACCATGGATCCATGAAATGAATGGGGTACCTTCAACTCTTCATCATTTAATGAAGTATGTCTATAACAACAAGGTTTATACAATCAAGGTTGACCCTCAACTAGAAAGTTGTTTGCACACTAAGAAAGACAAGGGAAGTCCTTTGGAAACATTGATACCGACTTCAAAAAAAGAGCTCATGTAAGAGGAAGAAAAAGAGAAGAATATTGAAGAAGTTACTAGGCTATTGGATGATGAGTGGGGTTCCTTAAATTTTACACCCACAGTCATGGGAGAGTACAAGATTACACACAAACCAGGAAAAGATAAATAAGATAACATAATATCCACACAAGCTGAGTCATCAAAAGCATGTGAGTCCACAACTTTTAGCAAAGAAGAGGAAAACACAAATTATAAATCCACATACGATGAGTGTGATCATGAGAAACCACCAAATCTAAAAGAGATGGAAAATAATTATGGAAGAGGTTATGAAATTTTGAAACAACTTGGCTATAATGGAAAAGGATGTGGTGCTAGAGAACAAGGTATATATGCCCCTATAGAGCCTAACACATAAGAAACAACTAGTGGTATTGGTTATTTTCCCTCGAAAGAAACAAAAGCATCAAAGAAGCCTTCACTTAATATCAATGTCATCACACAAAATAGTCCTAGGACATCTTCAAACATATGCCTTAGTAATGATTGGGGTTCACTATATTTTACACCCTCCTTTATGGGAGAGTACAAAATCTCACAATCTAAAGAGTCTTGTGTATGTATGACACCTTGTAGTAAGAAAGAGATACCTTTGTCACAAAAGAAAGGAACATCTACTATTGATCAAGAGATTACCTTGTCCAAGCTTCTCCAAGCCTACTTGATATCTCTCCCTCAAGAACCTGAAATAAATTCTATAAAAAGAGTTTATTTTGTGCATATCATCGAGTACATGGGCACTCTACTAATGAATGTAAGGCTTTGAGTAATAAAATTCAACATCTTAAGGATTGTGGTGCTCTTCCTTGTGTTGATGCACCTATTTCCTCTAATTGATAATGATTTTCATCCTATCATGTTGCTCATCACTATGTGGCATTGGTAGCTTTATGTGTCTTGCTCATTACCATTCATGGTGGTACATTCTTTCCAAGGATCCTCTCTTTCTACTTAAAATACCAACATAACAAGTATGTTTACATTTTAAGTGGGGGGCATATTGTCCCCCGATCATTGTTTCCGTGTTCCCTTCTTAGTGATGATAGCATATGTATCTCCTAGGAAGTGTGATTATTACATTGGCATTATTTTATTGACATTGACACTATTTCATTTTGGCATTAACATTTTAACATTTATTTCTTCACTTTGTTCATAGAAGTTGAATTTAGTGTAGCATTAGCATAGCATATTGATCGTGTTGTGGCACCTTATCAAAGTTATTAGGTAGTATAAATTTTGGTATGGTTGACGTATGGAAGACTATAGACCTGACATGAATTTCCCATCGCCACTTATTTTACTTGTCTTGGGGGCTCACCTAATGTATATTGGATTGCACTAGCCCTTGTGAGCATATTTTTCATGGCCACTAAGCATAACACAACTTTCTTGCATGTGGGTCCATGTGTTTCATAAGTGATTTTACATCCTTATGAGTGTATTTGATGGATGTGGCATAATGCAACTTGCTAGTTCGTATTTCTTTCCTCTTTGCATCAATTTTGGCATTGTATGCTTG
Source organism: Sequoia sempervirens (assembly GCA_007258455.2). NCBI lineage: Eukaryota > Viridiplantae > Streptophyta > Pinopsida > Cupressales > Cupressaceae > Sequoia > Sequoia sempervirens. The sequence goes on along the minus strand of VDFB02000002.1, from coordinate 169,161,931 downwards.
TGTATCTTGTCTTGTTGATGTATATCATACATATATGTGTGTTCCTTTGTACTTATGTTGGTTTTCCATGGGATATTGATCTTGGGGGCTTGACCACCTCCTTGATCTTTATCATCCTATCTCACTAAAATTTGTACACTTGGACCCCTCTTGACGCTTATTTGTCTACTTTAGTGTGAATTTAAGCACAAGTTCATACTCTCACTAAAGTGGGGGATAAATGTAGTGTCGAAAAATGTACACCTTTACATTTTCACACTATGTTTGCATACCCTTAATTGACCCAATTATGCATTTAAAAGCCCAACTAATCCTGTTTTCTAAAAGAGGAACCTACATTAAACAATTGCAAACATCAAATTAAACACCTTGAAAATTATGTGTCCTAGATTTAGGTCCTAGGACCCATTTTCCCAAGGGCGAATGGGTCCCCTTTAGATTCGAGAACCTAATTTAAAATATATTTTTGGTGGTATTTTAATGATCCCAATTCAAGTTGCAATTGTTGGATTTTGAATTTTAATTGTCGGAAAATTAGAAAATTACATTTAAATACATAGTTATTTTATCAATTCAAAACATCTAGAAAGAAGGCAACTTTCACAAGAGTAAATATAATTGTCAAGAGCATTCAAGAGCAGATTTATCAATCTTCTACATCAAAATTCAAGATCTCAAGCATCATGTCAAAGTTATTTGCATTCATGCATGTTTTTGGAGTTAACATTGTGATGTAGGTTTCAAGTTCTCAAGCATCCAATAAATCCATTTCATGCAAGATCCAATCCTTGGAGAGATGTGTTAGACTTCAATCCTCCAAGGGCAACCATTAAAGGGTTTGGTGAGTTGCAACAAGCTAGTGTTCATTCATCATTACTTCCTTTCATTATTATTTCATTTCAAGGTTTAATTACCAAAATGGGGTTTGACCAAGGAAAACCCATATTCACCAAGAACAAACATTTTTTCTCCTCTTTGTATGTTTGCAGATTTATAGGTGAAGAAGGATTGAAGATTGATCAAAAGTGTAATTTTGCAAAGTTTTCAAAATTGTCAAGACACATAATCTTACTTGCAGAATTTATTTCTGACTTCCTGATAGTGAGATCTAGAGAAATTAGGAGTGCAAATCTAGGAGCAGAGGACCGCGAAATCAAATTTTGGATCCCTGTAGTAGGACCCATTCACCCTAGGGAAAATCTATCCCAGGAGGACATTCATCAACAACTTTTGGTGATAGGTGCATGGTGTCTTACCCTTCTCAGATCTGTCGGAAGTTTGTTTTTTCTGATTGTGTTATGCTTTAAATTGATTATTCAAGTTTCACATTGCATAATTGAGTTCATTTAGTATTTTTGGTTTTTCCCCCAAAAGTGCATTTTAGGCATATTTACCTCGTCTTGTCATAAGGGAAAATAGCTAAAGATTTCAATAGGGTTGACTCACCTAAGGGTTGAAATTAAATCTTATCTTTGGGGATCTCTTTTTCCTAATGAAACAAGGAAGATAGGTGCATCATACATCTAATCATCTCATTTTGATAAACCTATTTTTGATGTTTAAGCTGAGCTACCAAGGCATGGTTTTTCGAACCTAAAAGAGAATCCAACTGAACCAACTTTGACTGCTCTCATGTCAAATGCTTGTAGAAAACCTCAAAGGTAGGCATGATAAAAGCATTACCCAATGCATCCATGGTAGAGTAAAATGTGGAAGAGACGAACTAAAATGAGCCGCAAAGCTTAGACAATATCAGGTAAATGCACTTTATGTCACTTTTGTTCTTCCCACAACCCTACAAAAGTGATTTGAGGGACTTAAATTTCACCAAAAAATCCTCAATGGAGAAGAAGGAATTACGTACCAAATAAGTCAACTCTGCTTCAATTTGAAGTGCTTGAAACTCATTGATGGTGCCAAAAAGATCACTGAAATTCATTCACATAAATCTAGAAGTAGTGCAAGACTCAAGATGAAAGAGTAGACTATCTAAAACATGCAATGAAATAAGTCCCATGGCCTCATCCATCTTGTTCCTATGCTAAAAAATATCAAACCGACGAGTCAATGCCAGTTGTACTTGATCCAAAGTGGACCATAAACCATTGGAAATGAGTAATATGGTCATATGAGATTTCCAGATGTGATAGTTGTTTGGCATTAGATGTTCAACTAAAGAGGTTTATGCCATGGTGTTTAAAGTTTTCAAAGTAATGCTTGGAAGGTTTTTCTATTTTTTGATGTGTGTAGATATAGAAAGCAAGAAAAAATACCCCCCACAACATGAAAAACTAAACCCCAATGCAACTCTTAAAGCAAAAAAGCTAGAAAAAGAGAAATCACTTAATACAAGTATCTATGTACTTGGTGAATTTTCTATAAAAACGTTTGTAGATCTGGATAGAGTACTGAAGCACCTTTCTGAAGCCTATTCATTTGCAGAAAATGGAGTATGTATGCCCGAGTTATGCCCCTAAAAACATAGAAAAGAAGATCTGACATCAACTAACTATAGCAAATTTTTGTTAGAAAATTAGGAAAAAATACTTGTAGATCTAGAATGGGCTCAGAACTAGCTTTTCAATGATATAATTTTTTCAAAAAATGAAGATCATACACCTGATTTATACCTAATTTACTTAAAGTTGCACAATTTTCCTTGAGAGGTGCTTTTGAGGGCTAAAAAAGGACCAACCCTTGGTCATATGGCAACCTCCCGTTGGGCGCCTAAGGATGGGTTTTGGGATCCTGGTCTTCAATATGACCTCAACTAGGTGCTAAAGGGCCATAGGGGTTGTATCCTGGTAGCGCGATGGAGGAGCTCTTGCAGAGTGGTGGTGGCGGTGGAAGCACCACAGGTAAGAGGAGGCAGTGCGACGTGTATGGTAGGTAGAGAGAATATTGTTTAGAATATTTTGAAGGAACATTTAGAGAAGATGTGTCGGTTTTAAAAAAATTACTGCCCAAAACAAAAAATCAATTGTTGATTTAATAATACTACCGCTACAAAAATAATTTTCATTGGATTTTTTTTAAAACCCTTGTCGATTTTTTCCTTTCTTGTGCAAGATGGTATTAATGGTGTTGTACCTACGAGTACAACATGGTGTACAGATCCATACACCATACATATTTTATATGACTATATGGAAATTCTACCTCGCAAAATGTGTCCTTAAAAAAAATTCCCAAGATGCATTCAGATGGTTAAGTCCAGGGTTTGAAAGTGTTGCACTATAGGAATCCGAGTAATCTCAAACATTGGATGCTTATTATATTCACCATAGTGTTAGAGCAGAAAACCTGATGGTGATGGAGATTACTACCGTGCCCTTCACTGGTTCCTCCTACTTTGTTGTTGCAGATGACTCCTTCATAGGCGCATCCAAACCTACCAGGACCATGCTTGGCGGGGGTGCAATGGAAGGATTTAAATCTTCATACTCTATCTTTGATCGACCTCCATCGCTGCGTTCTATCTCTGCCCTAACGAAACCGTTTGACTGTTATTTTGGAAAGCATGGTGACAACAAGGCATCGATTTTAGGAGGCTCAGCTCAAGGAAAGGGCTTTGCACAGGCAGTTAGGTCTTCAGAGTTGCAGTTTAGGCATGTGAGTAAATTTTTTCGGCGGTTTGGGCATGACTCGATGAATGCATTTGGTGGTGGGGTCCTCCTTCAAACTCACAAAATGTCGCCGTCATTGCAAATGTTACCTCTGCCAAGTACTGTTTACATTTCCCAGTCCATCCCTCCACCAAAATGTCAAAAGAATGTTTAGATAGTTTGAAAATTAACATGGAAGCTTTCTTGTCTGATCATGCACTAATATATCGATTTTCAAAGACTTGGTCGAAACTATGCGATTTGCACGCTTGGGTTTTAGACAAATGGAAGGAATTCATGGAAGGAGATATCAACATTTACCCTTGTGCAAAGGAGTTCTTTATTTTAGAGTTTGACTCATAGGTAGACAAGGAGGTGGTGATGGAAAACGACCCATGGATCTACCAAGGATATTTTCTGTGCATGAAACCATGGTTTCCTAACTTCGACCCGTGCACATAAATTTTCAACTCTGCATTTTTGTGGGTAAGGCTTTTGTATCTTCCCATTTAGTTCTAGGAGTTAAATTGCTTGAGGGCTATTGGAAATAGCCTAGGAAGATACCATTACACTTCTGAAGAAACTATCAACTATCATAATTCTACATGTGCTCTTATTTGTGTTGAAATGGATTTTACAAATGGTCTTCCTATAGAGATTCTACTGAAGGCCGGGTAACAGATGTAGGAGGCAAGGCAACCAATTGATTATGAAAAAATTGCTTTCAAATGTAGAAAATGTTTATCTCCAGGTCACTCCTCCCATTTTCATCTTCACCGCGATGTGGGCAAACCGACATGGTGGATTGGAGTTGAATCACAACACTATATCATTCCTCCCAATCCATCCAAGGATGTACCTCCGAAAGTAAGCATGCCTCCAGTGCCTCCCCCTCACGAGGAACAAACTTCGGTCTCGCGTGTAAAGGCGACAACTCCTGCATTTATTTCCAAAGATAGTTAAACAATTTTAATAGAAAATAGCAATGCTTTGACCCAACACCCTAAAACATAACAAGGTTGGACAAAGGTGAAGAGAAAGAAAAGTCCACCAACAAAACAAAAGCATCCGATGATACTAAGATCTTCTAAGTAAATAATAAATCTAGATATGTAATCTGCTATGTAATTGGGGTCATTTTAAAATTTATGTCTGAAATATGTAATTCGATGCTTGAAATTAATAGAAAGAGTGCTATCCTCTCTGATTGCAATTTGCCAAAAAAAAAAAAAATTGTCCAAATTTCAACTTCTCCATTTTTTACAAAATGACAATCGATCCATAGGTTTTCAACCGCTACGTATGTAATGGCGAGGTCTATTTCACTCCAAGACATACCAAAAATTCATTCAAGGTCAGATCCCTCAAATTTTGAACTGGAAGCTACATACCTGGAGCTCTAATACCATGTTGAAGTTGCAAACTAGCTCCACAAAACTCAGAAAGCACCTACAAGCAAATATCCTATCACAAAAGAGGATATCAAAGGCAAAAGAAGTGCTCAACAACTTGAGAATTAATTGATGCAATAAACTTGAATGATAAATTACAATGATACATCAATCCTTATGAAAAGGAGATAAAAGCTCTAGAAGTGAAACCCTAAGAGAAGATTAAATCAACATGTGACAAGTGTCACAATCCTATGTAATGAGATAACATAAGCTAATTTAATAATGCAAAAAGAGTAATTCTAAGTTTAGCTTAAGTGAGTAAACCAAAGGGGACCTAATTAATTAATCAATATGAATTAATTAATTAGGTGATTAACCTATTACTCTTACAACTCCATATTCATCTCTACCTTTGTCTTTCTCTCTCTCCCTTTATCTCTAGACACGTCTCCCTTTCTCTATCTGTTCATCTCTCTCCCTCTTCCTAGACCTCTATATCTATATGTATTTGCGTCTCTAGCTCCATCTCTCCATATTTATTTTTCCATCTCTCCCTCTATCTCTCCATCTCTTTGTCCCTATAACTCTCCCTCTCCTAGCTCTCTCTATATATCATTTCATATTTTTATCTTTATCTTTCTATTTCTCCCTCTCTCATTCTCTCCATCTCTTTATATCTCCCTCTCCTTATCCATATCTATTTCTATCTTCATCTTTATCTCTATCTCCTTACCCCTCTCTTTCTCGATCTCCCCCCTTCTATCTCTCCCTCTCTCCCTATTGAAAACATAAAATAAGACTATTGGTAATAAAATCTGATTATCTTCTTGATTTAAAGGTTTTGTTTCAATCGTGTTTGGATCCTTGTAAATAGATGCATAATTGATTCGAAGCTATCACTTCTCTATTGAGACCTTTGTTGCACAAACAACATCATTTACTAAATTTCCTACCAATTGAGCTTATGCACTACATAAATGTATACAAAAATAGACCAAAAGTTACCTTAATTGACCTTCCACACCTCTTTAGCGTACCCATTACACAAAAAGGTGCGATTGCTAGTTTTTAGATTTATTTTTTCAAAAACAATCTGCTCGTTTTCATTAAAATGCCTCCTCCTTTAAAAAAAAAACTGCAAATTTAAAAATACAACAAACTATTTTTTAAGCATAAAAGATTGCAAATACTTTAGCAACATTTATTTTTGCATTTCTCGCATAAAAAAAATCTCGAAGGCATTCAAATCCCTTATTCTTCTCTTGGTTTCTGCATTCTTTACTCATGAACTCGTCCTTGCGCACACCTCCTTTTTCCTACACTGCCCGAGTATTGGGCTATTTCCTTAATCTTAAAATCTAATCTCTTTCAAATTTTAAAATCTCGCCCATTTTAGCTTTAACTTAAAGTTTAATAAAAATATTTTTTTTATAGTTTTAAAAAAACTTAAAACCAAAAAAATTCCTTGTGAATAATAAAGTTTAAAAATATTTTTCATTTTTAACTTTTTATATATAATTTTTAAACTAAAAAACTTTTAATCTTTTAAATTTTATAGTTTAAAAGATTAATATAAAATATTAAATATAAAAAGAAATATTAATAATAATTGTTTTATTATTTTTATTTATTTTATTTTAAAAATATATATTAATTTTCTTAAGTTATTTTTTTTTATTTTAAATAATATATAGGAGTTTTTTGAATGTGTACAAATTCATATTTTTTTCTAAAGAAAGTTTAGGAAATTTAGACAAAGGGGTCAATATTTGTTTTTTCCAAACTTAAGTTTCAATTATTTTTAATTATTGGGGCTAACCATTTAATTTCCAAATAATATATTGTTATTCTATACTTGTGAAAGTTCTTTTCTACAATCATGCCAACTTTAATACCAGAAATTAAATTAAGTTCTTCTAATTATCATTCATGGAAAACACATATATCCTTCCTATTTAGATTCAAATATCTCTTGGATGTCGCGACGAATTTGAAGTCAAAACCAAAATTCGTCCACATCCCAGGTTCAAGAAAAGTGGAGGACTGAAAATGAGGAAGCTCTTGGCCTTATAGGAATTTCAATGTATCTCGAACTATATGTTCATATTGGGAATTGTGTGAAAGCATATGAAACATGGGAGGTCCTCAAAACTATCTATGATAGTTCAAATGAGTCTAGGAAGATGCAACTTCAAGATCGACTCGAAGACTTGAGGTATACTAATTTCAAAACTATGGATGGCTTTTTGTTCAAATTTGATGCATTATATAGTCGATTACAAGGTTTAAGAGTAAAGATTGAATATCTTAGATTAATTCATATTATTCTTAAAAAATGTCTTCCTAGATAATTTCAAAAATTTATTACAAATATTCATGCTCAATTAACTATTCCTTCATTAGCTAGTCAAATTATGATATTTTTTGAAATTTATTAAGACAAAAAAAAGTAAAATTTATTCAATTTGGTAGTCTTAATAATAGCGAGCATGATTTTATGTCTAAAAATCATAAGTCAAATTTTAAGCCTCATAATAAACAATATTATAATCTTAAATCTCATCATAATAATACTAACGATACAAGAAAGAATAATTCTTCTAAGAGGTCTCATTGTAATTATTATGATATAGATGGTCATTTGTCTAATACTTATTTTAAAAATAAAATGATAAAAATTCTATGAGGGAAATAATCAACACAATAAATCTAATAATAGGTTTAACAACAATGCAAACCAATTTAGAAGAGGTTTTACTTGTAGTTATAATACTTCAAAACCTCTTGAATGGGTTATTGATTCAGGTGCTTCTCAACATGTTACTTCTCATAAAGAGGTATTTGAATTTATAATGTTCCAATTCAACTTGCTAATAATCATAGTTGTAAAGTAGAAGCAATTGGAGATGTGAATGTACCTAATGGTAAGTTACATGATGTTTTGTATGTTTCTGAATTCAAGACTAATTTGATTTCAATAACTAAGTTGTGTCAAGATTATAAAATAGAATTCTATAAAGATATGTGTTATGTGATTGATCCAATACAAAATAATAAAGTCATTGCTAATACTAAGTTAGACAATGATAATTTGTTCAAAATTTATGAGTTTTCTCATTTTAAATATTTTTTACTCTCTACCATTGATTTCAATGTTTGGAATGAAAATTCTGGTCATATCCATGCTAACAATATTGCCTTGATGATCCTTGGCCAGTGATGAAGGTTTTTTGGTCTACGCTAAGGCAGGTCTACGACTTGTAGTCATGGTCTACATGTTGCAAGATTCTAGTGCATTTTGATGGGGGAAGGATAATCAAAGTGTAGGGATCTTGCTTTGCTTGGGGTGGGTTTTGCAGAGTTGGGGGTTTTCACATTCGCGATGGGTCGAGTGTTTGTGTTTTTAGGGGGAGAGGGGTTTCTTTAATTTATTTATTTATTTTTATTCCTGCTTGTTTTTGCATACTCTTGGCTACTTTTGTGTAGCATTGGTTGCTCAGGTGTGAGCTTCCATCTTCTCAGGGATGGCATTGCATGCATCTCTTGGTAGGTCAAATTTTGCTTCTTCTTCACTTGGTAAAAACTATTTCCTTCAAATATGGCTAACCCTAGTGAGTGTTCGTCAAATAATAGTAGTTTTTTTATTTGCAAAAGGTGAATAGGTGTTTGGAAAGGTCGGAAGAGTGTATGGTGTTGGTAATCCAAGCTAAATCTATAGTTGAAGATGTGGAATATTACATTAATCATGTGTTGATTTGCAAGTTTATGGGGATGTGGGTGTTGCCTCCATTTCTTTATTTGTGGGTTCACAAGACCTGGAACACTAAAGGTGATTTTGATATAATGTTGGTAGCCAAAAATTTATTCATGGTGGATTTCTCTTGTGTGGCTGATAAGAATCAAGATTTTGAAGGCAGACCCTATTTCTACAATTAGACGAACCTTTTCATTAAACCTTGGCATGTGGGTTTCAACTCTATAGAGGAGCTCCCTTCTAGGGTTCAAGTTTGGGTGTGGCTTCCTCGACTGCCTCTAGAATGTTGGCGAAGTGATATATTGCAAATGATTACTCTTTTTCTTGGTAAGCCTATTGGACCCTCTCAACAAACTCTGACGGAAAAGTACTTTTCTTTGCTTGTGTGTGCGTGGAAATTGATTTGAATAATCTATTATAGAATTTGATTGAAATGATCATTGGGGAAACTACTTGGACCTAGTATTTGGATTATGAAGCACTGCCTTTTTGATGTCACTTATGTCATAAATATGGTCACCTTTAGCGGAAGTGTCACAAAACTTTTAATGGTGCGGCTTTCGGTAGGGCTCCTTCTCGGCCTGTTTTGAAGGTGGACAAAGGTAAGGCTCCTATGCAGGGGGTGGTGGAAAATAAGGAAGTTTTTGAGCTAGTTAAGCCTCGTAACAGAAGTAGAGGTCAAAAGCGGACCCTCAAAGATAGGCAGGAAGAGGAAACTTTTAATAGGTTTGATGTCTTTGAGGACTTGGTTCAGGAGGAAGGTGTTCCCTGTGACATGCAAGTGGTTGATGGATCCATATCTGAGAAGCACCTCAAGAATCAACCAAATGCTATCTCCATCTCGACTCTAGTGGGGGGTCAAATGGCTCAAATGGACGCAGATCTCCCTCCCTTAATTTTTGTGCTCGCCAGAGGTTATTATGGATTTTGTATCCCTATTTTTGGACTCATAATTGAGAGAGGTGTTAAGGATTCAAGTAAAAGCAAGTCACCTTCTCCTATTTTGGGCCTGCAACAAAAACCCCCTAAAAAGAGGGCTCCTGAGAAGCCTCTTAAAGCAGGTAGAAAGAAGGATCATGAAAAGGTAAAGTTAATTGGTGAGACGTTGGTGGAGTCTAGTTCAATAAGGACTATTGATTTTCTCACTTCTCCCAACCCTAGTGATGATTGTGATATCTTGGAGTGTTAGGGGTATGAATAACATCCTTAGACAAAAGGCTATTTGTGAATTGATTCATGTTCATTTGAGCCTGATATGGTTTTCCTCTAGGAGACTAAGTCGTCTATTGAAAGTATGTTGAATTTAGCTTCTAAGATCTAGGGTAGAGGTCTATGCCAGTGTGTGGGGGTGCAGGGAAGCTCTAGAGGACTTGCTTGTTTATGGGATTCATGTATAGTTATTCCTATTTGGTGGCTCTCTTGTAGGTACTATTGAAAATGAAGGTGAAATTGTAGCTTAAAACTTGTAAAATTATTATACTACAGATTTAATTAAGTGTTCTTTGTCACAATTCTTTGTGTATGATCAATTTGTTTAGATCAATTTTACCAATTGTAGAAAGAGACAAAAGATTGTAGAAGAATGAAACAAGAATATAGAAGTGACACAACATATATGTGGAGAAACCCTTTTTGGAAAAAACTCCACCAGAATCAATAGTGCTTGTATTATTTAACCTTAGAACAAGATTACAATAATATTGTATCAATCCTTGATTGATATGTTTCCTTTCCTTCAAAAATCCTTCTTCACAACCTGCAATAAACTCTCATGGAACTCTCATACACTTTTTGTAGCACAATCTATCCATGCATTCCATGTGACCAAGCATGAATCCACACATCCCATGCCATGCTTCAAACTCTCACACATGCACAAGCTCAACCTGCTAACTTGCAACCAAGATTACAAACTCTTATGTAATTGATACAATAAATAGACAATTATGAGCATTGTAAACTCCAAAGAGTTTATCAAAACAAGAGCATAAAGCTCCTCTCATAAATCCAAACCTAGATTGTGCAAGTAGAGTTCCACACTGTAACATGAAGTCAAAACCAAAGTCTCCTCAATTTAGGCGCCCCAAACTGAACACTTAACTGAACTCTGGTCAAGGAAATATCTTGCAAGCATCTCCTCAAAGTTGGCACCCAAGAATGGGCCCACTTAACTAAGCCTTGTAAATATCTTCTCATGCAAAAGGTGTTAACTCAAAGATGCCAACTTGGGCACCCAAGGTGGGTCCAAGTCAATCTTAGTTAACTGAAACATATCTCTCACCAATTCATGCAAACATTATGCATGATTGATCATCCCCACTTAACTAAATGTATCCACTTGTTATATATCATGCAATTGAATTCATTAGTCATGCAACTGAAGTCAACTAAAGTCAACTAGCATTCAACTTAAACTAACTACATGCAACTGAAGATAATTGAACCATAACTGAACTGAACTGAACTGAAATGAAATCCACTCATGTAAATATCAATTCCTAACTTGTAGGATCTTTACATGCATTACTGAAGTGTTATCAATCCTCCAAACAGTTAATTGAAGCAAGGTGGGCTCCACCTTCCATGTGGGCACCCCATGTGCTCCTATCTTGTATGAGCACTTCTTGGATGCACCCACATGTTCCTATCATTTAGGAATAATTACAAATGTCAATTTACATGTTCATTTCATTCAAATTTAATCTCTTTCTAATCCTAGTGTTGGGGAACACTTTCCACGTACTTAGGAGATACATGAAATATGTTTAGGATTGCAATTAAATGGCATCCTATTCTCAACAGGTACTCTATTTCTCTTATTGCTTCTAGTATGGAGTCGAGTGAGAGAATACTTCTCTCTAACATATATGCTCCTACTAATTTCATTGGAAAGACACATTTGTGGTCTCATATTAGATACCTGTGTTCTTTAGATCCTTTTCTTCCTTAGATTCTTGCAGGTGATTTTAATGCTATCTCCTCTCTGGAGGAGAAAAGGGGCGGTATTGCCCATCTGGACCCCTCCTCAGATCTCCTTAGGGACAATGTGGCCCTTTTAAACTTGTTGGATATCAAACCCTTGAAAGGGATGTTTACCAAGAACAATAGGCGAACTGGTGATGTTGCCATTTCAAAAAGGTTGGACAGGTTCTTAGTGTCTAGCTTTTGGGTTGGTGATAGATGGGTGAATAGTTGTGATATTTTCGATTGATGGGGCTCTAACCATTGGCCAATCAAATTCTCCACTTTTGGTCTAGATATTCTAAAAATTAGTCATTTATATTTCAAATCATGTGGCTTCGGGATGTGTCTCTACATGATCTAGTTCCTAGTTGATGGATTTTTGGGAAATCGACATTTGGCACTGCTATGTACTCCTTTATCAAGAGGCTTCAATATATCAAGTATATGTTGAAACATTGGAATAGACATCATTTTGGAAATGTTTTCTAGGATAAAAGGGCTTCTCAAGAGCACTTGGATTCCATTACTCGACAGATCCAAGCCTAAGGGCTTTTTGAAAAATTGAGTACATTGGAAGGTGTGGCAGTGAAGGATGTGGAGGAATGGGAGCTTTGGGAGGAAATGTTTTAGAAGTAAAAGTCTCACATTGATTGGCTCTAGGAAGGTGATAGGAATACTTCATTTTTCACAATTTGGTAAAGGAAAGAAGGCAAAGTAATATCATCTCTTCCCTTAGGTCCCCAGAGGGGGATCATTTTTATTCTTTTGTTGAGATTTCAAAAGAGTTTGTTTGATTTTTTTTTGCTTTTTTTTTATGATTCCCCTCCTGCAGTGAGGATGAGGCTTCAATCTTAGCCAACATCCCTCCTTTGGTGACCAGTGAAATGAATGATTCTCTTATTAAACTGATCTCCTTAACAGAGCTGGAAGATATCATGTCTCAGATGAAGAAAGGAAAAGCTCCTTGTCCTGATGGGTTTTCGATAGAGTTTTTTCAAGAATTTTGGGAGGTTATTAAGCTTGACCTTCTCGAGGTTGTCTAGGAGTCTCAAAAGAATAAGAAAATGCTAAGAGCCATGAATGCCACTTTTTTGGATCTTATCCCTAAGTGGGAGGGTGCTAATTCTTTGGATCTCTTTAGACCTATTTCCCTTTGTAATGTGGTGTACAAAATAATTACTAATTTTATTGTGGAACGCATGAAGCTATGGTTAGATAGGTTGATTTTTGAGGAGCAGGGTGGATTCATGGTTGGATGGTAGATTCTTGATGGTGTTGTTATTATGGATGAGACAGTGCATTCCATGGCCTCCTCTAGAGAGAAGGCTATGTTTATTAAGTTACACATGGCCAAAGCCTATGATCGAGTTAAATGGGATTTTCTATCTAATATTTTGAGGGCTTTTGCATTTGGCAATGCCTGGATTGAGTGGGTTATGAGTTGTGTCACTTCCTCCTCCTTCTCTATGCTTATTAATGGGGAACCGTCTAAGATTTTTTGGGCGTCCAAGGGCCTTCGACAAGGGTATCATTTATCTCCATATTTATTTTGACAGCGGAGGGGCTTGGGATATTTATTAAATCTCGTGTGGAGCTTGATCTCATTTAGGGTTGGTGTTGGGGCAATAATTGACCCTCCCAATCCCATCTTCAGTTTGTGGATGACACAAATCTGATGGGATTATCCAGAGTGGATGAAGTGGTCAATTTGAGGAAGGTGTTGGACTATTACTTGGCTGCTTTGGGACAAAACATCAATGAGGGAAAGTCCTTTATTTATTTCTTTAACACTCCTAAGCTTATTCAATGGAGAATTGCTAGGATTCTTAGGTTTCAGATTGGCTCGCTTTCCATTTTCTATCTCAGTATTCCTCTTGTCATTTACATGCTTCCAAGTTTGTTTTGTGATGCAATACAAAGGAAGAAATCAACTTAACTCAATCTCACTCCAATCAACTGAACCAAATCTTAACTTGTCCATTCCAATAGGACTCTTTTCCTTCATAAAACTCATGGATTCAAGACAATCAAACTGAGTTTCAAAACACAAAATCCCTTAAAATACTTCTCAAATCATTTCAAACAACATCTTTTTAATTGGCCCACATCCCTTCTCCAACAAAAATACATCAAACATATGTATTCACTATGTTGACTGTCTAAAAACAACAAATAGGCCTATTTAGGCTTCTTGAAACCAATCAAAACTTGTCTACAAGGAAACCAAAGGAAACATACTGACTTTCATCATGTTTTTGGATACTTACACCAAGTTCCTTTCAAATATTTTTAGATCATTCAACAATGAATACTCAAACCCACAGTTGTCCTTCATCAACAACTCTATCATAACAGGATAGTAGTCCAAAGGACTCAATACCTTAATTTTCAACACACCTCAACCTTGAGAAAGGTACACAACATTCCTAGGTACTAAATCCAAACTTTGGCATAGCTTGTGGTCATTAGCTTTTCCCAAACAAGTATCAAAAACCCTTACAAAACCCTTTTTACCAGTTTACCATGACAACACAGTCAGAACCATTTGATAAATGCATGCTTCATTGTAGATTACTTTGTCCAAACCAAAATGAAAAAGGATCCTATACACCTTGAAACTATTTACAAACATTTCCCCTCATGATGGAACACTACATTCAATAACAAAACATTAAAAAACTCACGGTTCACTGTCATATTTCCTGATTTACCATAAAACGCAGTCCTAGGGCTTTATGATTTCAATATCAAACTTGATCCTCACGATTTGAAAACTTAATACAAGAAAGTATAGACAATTATGAGCCTTTCCACAAATTTTTAGCCTTTTCTAACAGGTGAAACAAGAGAAATGCAATTTTAATTGCTTGTTGTCCACCCTAAGAGAGTTTCAGACCCACTTTTAGTAATTTGTTCATATCTCCCTTGATATTTGATGAAATTACCTCAAACCAACGCCAAAAGGAATCTAACTCATTCCTCTATCCAACCATATAATATTTAGTTCATTTGGAGGTCATACCTACACATACAATTTTCTACAACATGACTATTATAGAGAAATCTAGAAATTGCGGCCACAAAAACCTTCATAACTTTCTTAAAACATCATGGATTTGAATGAAACTGTTGGTGTAAATAATTATTTTACTTATTACACTTTACTTAAGCTTACTTAGGGAATGCATAACATTGTATTCTACACTTGTGACATCTAGTTATTTGCATTTTGCATCTAGGTTTGTGCATGTACATTGAGAGATATGATTTGGACACTTAGGGAAGTGTGTGTAGGATAAATTCCACTCTTTGTGGTGTGATCTAGTTATCACCTTTTTATCTGCACTTTTCATGGCATGATAATTCAACTTTAGGTGGGTGATCCACCTTTCATGGAATTATCTATTATTTCTTTCTACCTACCTTGCACATGATTGGGACACTTGTCTCATTCATGGCCCTTCATTGTGTCCTAACTCGCCTTTTATAAGCAAGCCTTGTACATACTTGTAATGGAACATCTTCATGCATATTGAGAATACTATCATCATATTCTCTCATCTTCTCTCTCTCTCTTGTGTTATCTTTTATCTCTTGATCCTATTGTTGCTTTTCATAAGTTCTCACATGGTATCAGAGCGGTTGGAGGTTCTTTGCATAGCCATTGGTGGGAGATCTTAGTTCGTGTGAAGGTGGTCAAGAGGAAAATATGAGGAGCAGCGACATTTTGGTGCATCCTAGACCAGATCTAACCTCAAATTCAGATTCAGAAGGTTGTTTTCAACTAGGATAGCCTTTCGTTTTGTCAAAATCTGACACCGAGAGCTCTAGATCGAAAAAATTCGCCTATTTGGGTATTTTTTCAATTTTTTGAATTTTTCAATAATTCTGAAAAAAAAAAATTGCAAAAATTTGTTTAGTTGAAATTTTTTGAATTTTTTTTTTTTGAAATTTCAATTTGTATCCCGATTAAATTCATTGTAAATTTTTTATTGAAAAATAAAAAATAAAAAATATATATATATATATATATCAAAAGTTTTTTAGAGTCTACGTACAACAGACTGGTACCTTTGTAGGCGTACCGTGGCCTCCTCTGGTTGTTGTGTGGCCTCCCGACCATGACAACTCCACCAACCAGTCGTCAACAACCTCACAAACAAGCGGTCGACATTTGACAAAATTTTCACCAGCGATCTTAGCACAATTCTCGACATCTTCTTCATCGGTTGGTCATCGTCCCCATAAAGGTTTAGCAGCTCCTCTATCCTACCGGTGGCCGACAAAAAGAAATTTGGCGACATTCACCTCCATCAGTCATGGCTCAACAAAAATTCAGGCAACTGTTCAAAGCCGGCAGACCCCACATAAAATTCAGTAGCGAATATTCCTATGAGAATATTCTAGAACTGGACAAAGTATATTCCGGCCAGTCAGAAGTATATACTGACAACAGGCAATTTTTGACGTGACAAGCAAGAAGCCGTCAAATTCAAGCTCATGCAAACTCCTGAATGGCCATATGACCATCAAATTTATGCCAATGGATTGCTGATGTCAGCTCTACATCAACAGATTAAAAAAAAATTGCCCCCCTCACCAATGGAGTTTTCAATTTTGTAGCTCAACTTCACAGGTCCATATCTTGCTCATTTTAGCTCCTTTTTCTGAGTTTCTTTTTTATTTGGGCTAATATTTTGTGTACTTCACAACCGTGTGCTCGATTTTTTATTTTGGTGGAAATTTTTTCCAGAATTTTTAGTTTTTCAACATTGTAGCTGTCTAGTCCTCATTTCTGCAACTTCTGGGGCTCCGTTCAAGCACATACAAACTCCTTTTCCAGTGCTATTTTTTTTTAAAGTGCATGATTTTTCATCTAATTCTTGAATCTGCAATTAGTTTGAAGTGATCTTGAGTGGATTTTGTACTTTCAACATATGGTCCTTTTTGGCCTATTTGGCACTTGTATTGCATAGATCTCAATTCAGGTCTTTGCTTCATTGTTCTAGTATGTTCTTAGCCTATTTGTGGCAAGTTGTAAATCATAAATCATAAGTCCACTTAGCCAAGTTGCAAGTGGCCTATTGTACACACATTGCATTATAAAGTGCCAAAATCATCTTTTTTTGGGGGGGTTCCTTGAGTGAATTTTGGGGGGAGTGTCTCTTGTGTGATTGCGCCTATTTTCTCTCTTGTTCTCTTGCATTCCATCATGGGTTCATCTAAAGTTCCATTCTTAACTGCACGTAATTATGCTACATGGAAAGTTTGTGCATGGAGTAAACTAATGGAAAAAGGTTTAATTTACTACATTGATGGAACCATAACTGCACCTTCAAATCCTAAGGTAGATCCAACTGCATATATGGATTGGCTCACTAAAACTTCTATGGAATTGGGTACACTTAGAAAGTTCATTTCAGATGATCTCATTTTCCATGTTGATAAATATACTACAACCAAGGAAGCTTGGGATAAGCTTGCTACTTTGTATGGCAAGGTTGATAAGGTTAAGGGATACAAGCTTGAACATGATCTTCTAAGCCTTGATCCCAAGGATTTTGATACCATTTAGGATTATGTCACTAAGGAAAATGAGCTAAGAGCACAACTAAAAGGTTGTGGTATTGAGAAAGAGGATGATCAATTGGTCTTCAACTTATTAGACAAGCTTCCAACCAAGTATGCAACCTTTGTTTCAAGTTTTTAGACTCAACGATTGACAATTAGCAACTTCACATCACCATATTTGGAGGCTCTCACAGATCTTTTGATTCTTGAGCAAAATAAGTTGATGAAAATGGGAATTCTCAAGTCTTCAACTTCAAAAGCATTGGTGGTCAATCATGGAAACAACAAGCAAGGCAATGAGAAAGGCCAAAAGCAATCTTCACCAAAGCCACAAGGAGAAAACAAACAATCCACTCCTCCACAACAAGGCTCATCATCTTCTTCTTCAAAGTACAACTATTCAAGCAAGAGGGAGAAACCAACATGTGCATATTGCAAAAAGTTTGGTCATGAGGAGCATCATTGTCATGTTAAGCAAATTGATGAGTTGAAAAACATCCACAAGAAGAACAACATCAACTTTCCAAATGCATATCGGGAAAAGTACTCATCTCCTTCCACTTCTACTTCTAAGGGAAAAGGAACAACTCTCATGGAAACAACATCAAGCTCATCTCCTTCATCTCAACATGAGAAACATAAGGGGCGAGCATTTCTTGCCGTTGCAAATTCCAATTCAGATAGGTGGATCCTTGATTTAGGAGCTTCACATCATATGACTTCTTCCAAGGATATGTTCTCTTCATTTGATTCTTGTTCATCACCACCCATTTTGATGGCCAACAACACTTGTTTGGCAGTTTGTGGGAAGGGGTCTATTGACATTGAAGGTGGAGCATTTAATGATGTTCTATGTGTGCCTACTTTTTCAAGGAACATCCTTTCCATCTATCAGATTACACATAGTGGTATAGGAAAGAGTGTAGAGTTCACACCAGATTCTGTCATTGTTCGGGATTTACATAGTAGGGCTCTTGTTGCAGTTGGGGAGGTTGATCATCGTTCTCGGTTCTACACCTCATATTTTTCTCGTACTGATGATTCAATTCACCCTAGTGTGGAAACACTTAAGGAGAATGAGTATGGTTACTTGAATCTTAGAGTGCTCACTACTCCTGAGGTTCTTGAGCCTATTATTGATATTCCATCTCCTCCATTGACTGATGTACCTACTAATACTTGTGTTCTACCAGTTTCAGTGCCTTATGATTCAATGCAACAGTGCATACCTTGTCTTCTAGCAGCAGTTTCATGGGATGACTACTTGACAAACATTGGCAGCTTGTTTGTGGAGTCCTACATTGCAGATTTGAGAGACACATTTGATTACTTACATCTTCTCTTTGATGAAGGTGAATCTTCTTCAGTTGTTGTGAGGGAACACTTTGACCCTCCTCTACATGATTAGTCTTTCGAGGTTGGTGTGATTGTAGATGCATATGTACAACAGTTGGAGGAGACCACTTTCTCTCTTGAGGAGACACTTGTGTCTTTAGAGTATGTTCTACCTTCATCCTTGCTAGATCTTGAGTTGTCTTTTTCAGCGGATGGGAGTGCTATTGCAAAGGGTTTCTCACAAGTTACAGGAAGTGACTACACTGCGACCTTTGCACTTGCCATTGCAGCTTCACATGGTCTAGGAAATGCATCTTTCAGCATCAACACATGGAAATTTGAGCAGATTTCAAAGACTCCTTACTTTTTGAGGATTCTTCCTTCTTCACTTGTGGATTGGGGAGACTTCATTCATGCACTTTTGGATCATGTTCTACATTCATCTCTACTAGATGTTGGATTTTCCTCTTCAACAGTGTGGCCTAGAATGCCTATTTGGAGTGTGTCAGCTTTCGACACCGACATGGAGAGATTTGAGCATGCTTCAAAGGAATCATCACACATCATCCATATTCTTGATATCCTACATACATCCATGGTTTTGTTTCTTCCTAAGGGGAGGAATGTTGTTCGGCGAGATTGGATCATCTTTAACAGTCAATGTTGAGCTTCAATCATCATTGCAGGAGAGTCAACAATGAGGGGGGGATGCCTTGTCTCTCTTCTTCTTCTCTTTCATGGGGGGAACTTTTTCCTCATCTTGGGGTTTTTTCCTTCTCCATTTGTACATTCATTTTTTTTCTTCTCTCTTTTGAGGGGGGGTTTTTCCCATGAGGTTTTCTCCCTTTCCTCACTTATGAGAGTTTGCATTGCATTTGTACATGGGTACCTAACATGGCCCAGTTGTCAGGACCCATCTTGCATCTTATCTTGCATGGTTAGCTTGAGTCTTCATTCCCCCGGTTGCACTTAAGGGGGGGTGTTGGTGTAAATAAGTATTTTACTTATTACACTTTACTTAAGCTTACTTAGGGAATGCATAACATTGTAGTCCACACTTGTGACACCTAGTTATTTGCATTTTGCATCTAGGTTTGTGCATGTACATTGAGAGATATGATTTGGACACTTAGGGAAGTGTGTGTAGGAGAAATTCCACTCTTTGTGGTGTGATCTAGTTATCACCTTTTTATCTCCACTTTTCATGGCATGATAATTCCACTTTAGGTGGGTGATCCACCTTTCATGGAATTATCTATTATTTCTTTCTACCTACCCTGCACATGATTGGGACACTTGTCTCATTCATGGCCCTTCATTGTGTCCTAACTTGCCTTTATACGCAAGCCTTGTACATACTTGTAATGGAACATCTTCATGCATATTGAGAATACTATCATCATATTTTCTCATCCTCTCTCTTTTGTGCTATATTTGATCTCTTGATCTTATTGTTGCTTTTCATAAGTTCTTACAGAATAAACTAAAATAAAATAAAATAAAAAAAATAAAAAATGTTGTAAACTCTTAGGACTATCAAATCCACTGACTTACCCTTGAGTATTTAGATGTAAGAAGCCGTACAAATCTCTACAACTTAGATTTTCTCAAGAAAACACAAAAAATCAATTAAAAACAGAGGTTTTCTCATTGATATTCATTTTTTTACATTCCTCCTCTCTTGCCTCGACCCAAGTGAGGCTTATTTAAACATTTCTCATTCCTAAATACCCTCCAAAACTGACTAACTACCTTCCATATTCCATTTGACTCTTGAGTTCCCCAACTCTTGCAATTACATTATTGACAATTTTACACATTTTATATTATTTACCCTCAAAACATTCTAAATACCACAAAAATGACCTAATACACTTTTTGATGACCAAATATGACCTTATTCATCCTAAGCCAAGATTTGACACTCTAAACCCTTCCAAAAACCTCATTTACACATTTTTCCCTTTTGAGCATTATTGATAACATATCACATTGCTTTACAAAAATGAGCACTAAATACAATTGTAATGGTCTTTTTAGAACTTATTGACTCATTGCATGACCTTAAACTCCTAGACAACTTATGACTCCAAATTTTTATCAAATTTAGATGAAACTAATTGGGTGCTCCTGCACCATTTTGGTAGGATGTTATTGAGAAGTTTCATAAAAAGGTTAGTCACTGGACTTGTAGGTGGTTCTCTACTACTAGTAGAGTGACTCTTTTGAAGTCTATGGTTCAAGCTCTCCCATTGTACAGGTGTTTTGTACTATCTACCCCTACCAACTTTATCAAATACTTTGAGAGTCTTTGCCATTGGTTTCTATGGTCGAGTAATCTCCTCTCGAGGAAGTGGAGCCTGGTTAAGTGGGATGATTTGTGTCAAAGAAAGCAGGAAGGTGGTTTTGGCTTGTGTTGGGCTGATTTGAATGGGTAAGATTTGGTGGCTAAACTTTATTGGCAATGGTGCTCCCAACAATAGTGAACTTGGGCTAAGATCCTCACCTCAAAATATCTTGGGAGTGTGGAGAGTGTGGGCGTGCCAAGATACATCCTTATGGGTAAAGGTTCTACAATTCGAGGTACCCTCAAAAGGGGAGCCAAGTTGGATAAACAAGGGTTGTTTTGGATTTGCAACAGAGGCTTAGAGGATCTCTTCTGGTTTGATTCTTGGGATGGTCACCCTCCTATTATGTCAACACACCATCACTTGCAGGATTTATGTATGATTTTTTTGGAGGCTGGATGGAGTCATGTGGTTGACTAAAAAATGCCCCATGTTCTGGCTTAGGCTATTGTGTACAGGTGGAAGGACCCGCATGAGTCGCCTCCTAGGGGATCAATGGAGGATCGTCAAGAGTTGACCTATATTTTGGATGGTAGGGCTTGCAACTCTCTTCTGGAGAGGTATGTTTTGGCTTGGGGTCATGACCAAAAAAGAAAATTCTCTATTGCCTCTATTTATTAGGTGTTGGATAAACATATTTTTGGATGTACAGGGGTCCCCTAGTGGAAACAGATATGGAATAAATTCTCTTGGCCCAAGTGCAATTTCTTCTCTTGGTTGGTAATTTATAATAGGTGCCTAACCTAGGAGAATCTTTAGAAGTGGGGATTTTGGGCCCCTCTATGTGCCTCTTGTGCTCCAATAGTGATGAGAACACTCCTCGCCTCTTTTTCTAGTGTTCTTTTGCTAGGGTGATTTGGAATTTTTTGTGGGAAGTCTAGAATCAGTCGTGCATGCACGCCTCTTCCTTGGAAGAATTCTGGTTCAAGTTCAAGAACTCTCTAGCTAAGACTTTTTTCCTCCAAATCGCTTGGGCAATTGGTCCCAGCTTGATTATCTGGCATATTTGGTTGGAGTGCAACCACAAGATCTTTTTGGATAAGAAGATTTAGGTGCAATTGGTTTGGATGAGAATATTGGGGGTCTGTCAGGAGACTTTAGTGGCCAAGTGTGATCTTTCAATCCCCATGGATCCTAGAGATATGGGAATGGTTCAGACTGGGGATTCTAGTTTGCAACAGGGGTGGGCCTAGGTCTAGTTTGGGTCAGAGTACTAGAGGGAAGGTTATGAGATATGGTCATTGGATACCATCTCCTCTTGGGGTGCTAAAGATTAATAATGATGGGTGCTCTAGAGGCAATCCTAGTCATGTTGGGTTCGGTGGCATTAACAGGGATAGTTCTAGAGTGTTTGAGTTCTTCTCAAACTATAGAGGTCAACACTCTAACAATTTCATGGAGGCATCAACTATTCTCTTAGCTTTAAAAAGGGTGTGTGCCCTTGGTTGGAGAAGGGTAATTTGTGAGTCTGACTCTCAAATTATGATCAAGACTTGTTGAATAAGTGTCAATTAGAGGATGTGAATTGGTAGTTGGTTATGGTGGTTAGACAAATCATCTCTCTGGGTGGGGTCCTAGATTCTATCACCTTCTGCCATATCCCATGAGGGTGGAATAAGGTGGTTGATGGATTGCCTAGATGGGTGTCTGAGTGGATGGGAACTTGGAATATGGAATATTGGGGTTGTCTTCCTGAGGATCTTTCTCAAGAGCTGTAGGATTTGGTTATGGAGGATATGAGATGTTTCTTGGCAATTCCTTGATGGATTTTTTGTTTTTTGACCCATGCTGAGTTGGTTATCCTTTCTTGTTTTGTACTATTTTCTTGGATCAATAAAGTTTTTACCCTTTTTTGTAATAAAAAATAAAAAATAAAAAATATTGCCTTGATACAAAAATTAGTATGGTATAAGGATTATCTGACATTCCATCTCAAATTGTATGCATAGGATGCATGAGTGGTAAGATGTATAGGGAGCCCTTTCCACAAGGTCAAAAATAGAGGGCACATCATAAGTTGCATCTAGTCCATGGTGATCTTTTGGAACCCATGAAGAATAACTCCATCCAAGGATAAAGGTATGCACTTACTTTTGTTGATGTTTTTTCTAGAATAACTTGGATCTATTTTCTTCAAAGTAAGGATCAAGTTCTTGTTATTTTTTCTAAAATTTCTAAATGTGTTGATATAAAATCTAGTTTTAAACTCAAAATTCTTAGAACTAATAATGGTAAAGAATATGTGAATAATTATTTCAATGGTTATTTAAAGTCATTTGGTATTAAACATGAGCTAATGATTCCCTATACACCTCAACAAAATGGTGTAGCAAAAAGGAAGCATAATTGTTGAAATGGCTAGATGTATGTTACATGGAAAAATGTCTCATAAATTTTAGCCCAATGTTTTGTGCTACTTATTGTAGATACCCTAAATTGTTTTGACCAGCGAGCGACATCTTTTTACTAATTTTCACTCTTCTTCCCTAGAATGATTAAATAATACCTTATTATTTAATTATTATCAATTTTTCATATTTTACTATTTATTAAGTAATTTTACATTATTTAATTAATTCATTCAAATACATCATTTATGACTAATTAAATAAATCCTATTTATTTAATAAACTCTTGATTATCCATCGCCCCTGACTAATTAAATAAATCATATTTATTCAATAATGTCCCAATTTAACATTATTCTTCCTAATTAATTAAATAAACCGTATTTATTTAATTATGTTGCTAGCTTCACTTATTCTTCTATTTTAATTAAGTAGTTATTATGTAATTATTCAATTAACATCAAATACCCTTCTTATATTAAATAATTGTTACAAATTATTTAATCAAACCACTTTCCTACTTCTAGATTGAATAATTAAATTAATTATTTAATTCTCTAATATTCACTCAACATGATCTATTAATAAATAATTTTTTTTTATTAATTCAATCTTTGTTTGTACATTCTTTTAAAGATTAATTAGTTAGTTAATTAATTAATTATCCTCACACATTGACTAATCAATCACACCCATTGATTAATCAATCAACTCTGTTGACTTATCAATCAAATCCACTGATTATTCAATCAAATTTATTGACTAACAAATCAATTTCATCAATTATTTAATTCCACTAATTAATCAATCAATCCCATTGATTGATCAATCAATTCTCTTGATTGAATTGATCAGGCTAGTTAACTCTCCAATCTATTTCCTCTCAATAGACCTTGACCATTGATCTTGATCTTTCATCTTTTAATCCAAATCGTTCATCTAAAACAAGCTTTTCTATAAAAACAAGCCTTCTCTGCAGGTTCATGGCTAACCACGAACTCTTAAAATTTAATGTTTGCATCATTGCAATCCTCAAATATACTTGAAGCTTCATAGCAACAAAGTAGCATACCCACAACTAAGAGCAAAGCTTACAAAGAAGGAATAATGGAAGTTATTCATGGCAGTATGGTGAAAGTGAAGATGTCAATTGCTTAAATTTAGTTTTACTTATTATTGCATGCTTTCTATTGAATAAATTGGATCTTGTTGAGTAACTAGGATTACATATAGTGGTTGTGTGCTTCGTTTCCTATTAACTCCATGACCTTGGATTGAATTTCCAGTTTACACTTATATCATTTATATGACTCCTACCAAATCTTTAAAGGATATAACTCCTAAAGAGGCTTGGTTTGGTATGAAGCCTAATCTTAAGCATTTAAGAATCTTTGGCTCAATTTCTTAAGTTCATAAACCTAAAGAAAAAAAGGAAAAAATTAGATTCTAAATCTTCTTATCATATTTTTATTGGGTATGATGAACATTCTAAGGCTTATAGAGTTTATAATCTTATTACTAACAAAGTTAAAGTTGTTAGAGATGTATGTATTGTTGAAAATGGTGTCCATGATTGTTCTAAAGTAACAATGAATATTCTCAAAATAAAGTTGTTGTTATTGAGAGCAATCCTCCTCCTACAAACCCTCCTAATGTATCTATTAGTCAAAGTTATCGTGAAGATAATCATGTTGAACCCTATCCTCATTAATCTTCTTCAAGTGATGATACTCCTACATCTAAAAGAAAGCCTAAATGGTTTAAAAAATTTATGCAAGAAAGTGAATATATTTTAGCTAGAATGAATCAATCTAAGGTTAGAAAGGCAAACTATTGTAATTATGCTTTGATGTCTAAAGTTGTGAATACAAATAATCCTCAAACTTATGAGCAATCTAAAAATCAACCTCAGATGCAATAAGAATATGCCACATTAATTACAAATCAAACTTAGGATTTAATTCCTTTACCTCAAGTTGTTTAATGTAAATGGTTGTACAAAACTAAGTTCAGTGTGAATAATGAGGTTAACAAATTTAAGGCTAGATTAGTTTCTAGATTCTTATCCCAAGTGGAAGGTGTAGATTATAATGAAAGATTTGCTCTAGTAGCTAAAATGCCTACTATTTAATTAGTTCTTTCTTTAGCTTCTCATATGCATTGGCCCATTCACTAAATGGATGTTAAAAGTGTGTTCTAAATAGTGATTTACATGAAGAAATTTATATATCTTAACCTTTGAGTTTTATTAAGGAATGTAATGAACACCTTGTTTGCAAATTAAAAAATAACAATTTATGGTTTAAAACAATCTCCTAGAGAATGGTATTCTAAAATTAATGCTTTCTTTCAATCTCAAGGTTTTATTAGAAGTAAAAATGATCCAAATTTATATATTAAACATAGTGGAAATGATATTGTGATCATTATTTTATATGTTGATGTTTTGATTATCACTTCTAGTTCTAATAATTTGATTAGTGATATTAAGTCTCAACTCAATAATCAATTTCAAATGACTGATTTAGGCTTATTACATTATTTTTTGGGTATGCAAATTTGGAAAACACTTGAAGGTATTTTTATTTCTCAAGATAAATATGCTCAAGATCTCTTAGATAAATTTAAAATGAATGATGCAAATTGTGTTTCTACTCCTCCTGAATTAGGAACTAAATTAATGGTTGACATGGAAACTCCTTTTGTTGATCCTATTTTATATAGCCAATTAATAGGAAGTTTAAATTATTTAACACTTACTAGACCTAATATTTCTTATAGTGTTGGTTTGGTCTCTAGATACATTCTAAACCACAATAAGCTCATTTTAAAGTTGTAAAAATAATTTTAAGATATGTTAAAGGCACTCTTAATGTTGGTCTCTTTTATTATGCAAATTGTGAATTTTCTTTAAAAGGTTATACTCATTCATATTTAGGAGGTGATCCCAATGATGGGAGCTCCACTTGTGGTTATTGTTTCTTTGTTAGATCAAGTGCAATCTCATCGAATAGTAAGAAATAATAATATACTTCTCTTTTATCTACAAAAGTTGAATATAAAGATTGTACCAGTGCAACCAAAGAAGCACTATGGTTAAGAAGGCTACTCAAAGACTTGGGTTTACCTCAAAAGGATCCTACACCCTTATATTGTGATAATAAAAGTGACATTACTATAGAAAAAAATCTAATATTTCATGCAAGGACCAAGCACATTGCTCTCCAACATCACTTCATTAGAGAGCAATTTAAAGACAAATAAATTTCTCTTTTATATTTTAAAGGTGAAGATCAAGTTGCATATATTCTCACCTAACCTCTTTGTAAAGAAAAATTTCTCCATCATTGTAAACATCTAGGATTACAACCCATTGAAGGGTTTGATGTAAGCTCTTCAAGTAAAGCTTAAGAGGGGTTGTTAGGAACTAATCTTTACTTAGGTGAAGATTATTTATTAATTTTTATTATTTTAATACTTGTAGGAATATTCCAAAGGAGCCCCTACAAGTCTTTTGGCTTATTTTAGTATTCTCAAACATGTGTGAGAATGAATCATTTTTATAATTCCTTTTGGGGGGAATACTAAGGCTTAGGTGTAGCCTCCTCCTTATGAGGATCTTGACACCTTGAACACACATAGGATGAAAGGTGGCACGCATAGACATGGGAGTTAATTATACAACTCATTTCTCACATCTATTTATTGAGGTGTTTCTCTCATTCTTAATATGAAGCATTATATGCTTGAGCTCTCTCTCATTCAAATTTTCAACCAAGGAATTGTGAACTTGAGATGGTGTTGGCACTATATATGTAGTTAAGAATCCTAGGATACTTGAATCAACTGAGTACATATATTGAACAAAAGAAGTTATCCAAAAGCTTCCTGAAATTAACTCATAATTAAAGAATAGGGTAAGCAAATGTTAACTACTGTAATTACTACAAGTACTTATAATTCATGGACTATAAATAGTGACTCTCTATATTGTAGCTTAACCTAATTTAACTAATTACTTTAATTGCATTGAGCATAATTGTAAATGAGTGACTTCAATTCAAAAATTACAACATAACATTAATGTAATGTGAACTAAAAACTATACTTTAGAGAATACAATTCAGAATCTAACTAACCATCTAAGATAATGTGGATGATGTGGTACCTCAAGTGGCCCTTCCTTGAGCTATTGTATTTTAAAGTATCTCCTTTCGATGACTAACTTAGGAAATCATGCAATAGAAATATTCTTCTTTGTTGTAATCCAACATATACAAAACTCATAACAAAATATAATCAATCTAGTTTCATGCAAAAATATAGCTAGTCTCTCATAAGAGTATCCCATATATATGGTCTATGAGAGTCCTAATATTCAAAAATTATAAATACACTTTTAGCAATTGTCAACTCTTCCAAGAAAACAAGAGGACCGAGTCTTTATCTTAATAGAAATATAAAAGTAGGTGGAAGCAGAAGTGTTAGAATCCAATAAGGATTTTGCAACAATCAAGAAGACCATTACAACAGAAATGTGTTGAATAAGGCATTCTTTATTATAACTACTATCCTTGTTAGAACAAACTTCTTCCTCCATAGTTTATAAAAAAGGTGGAGTGACACAGATATTTGTGTTCACATCGTAAAACTATCAATTGCATCTTATTTTGGAAATATGCATGTACTATAGCTAGTTGATTCCTCTGGTAATGTTGAACTATCATCCTTCTACTACAGGTTGAGAATCCTTTTGTTGTGAATTGATAGGTTTCTCACTTTATGGGTTAGTTTTATTCCTTAAGGCATTTTTCATTATTAGCAACTATGATTAATCATAAAATTCTACTAAATCTCATAAACATTCAAAGTTCACACACCTATTCATTAATATAGTATATCATCCTTAAATGCTTTGAAATACTTTAAAGTATATGATTTATTTTTTAAATTTCTTTTGAATTTTAGTGGAAATGAGATAAAAACATGATACTAAAGCCAAGAACTAGACATTCCTAGGGCTCATCAGTGAGGAGCCTAGAATCTTCTACATATTTGTAGCTCCCTCATCATCCTTTGCTTGTAGTTCTATCAACAACAAAAAAAAGGGACACCATTCAAACTCTTGTTCTTTTCTATTTATCTATGATAGTGATGCATGACAACTACAAGGCATCTAGGAAATACGCAAGGAAATTTCACCACCTCTCCCATAGCACAAGTCCCAATGAAATCTCTTTAGGTCTTCAAAAGATAAATGGAAACAAGTGACTTCTACACCAAATCCAAGTTAGATGAAGTCATTAAAACTGTCGCCTTCTTGTGTAGAAGTATAAGAGTCCAATGCTATCAGAAAATGCAACTTTGTGTAATGTGAAATAATAAGACACTTCACAAGTTACTACATCAAGTCTTATGCCCATGAGGACCAAAACAGGTGAAAAAAATACTGCAAACATGGATATAAGCCACAAAACCCTCAAAATTGCTTCAAATATACCTGCAAAATATTTAACAAGGTAGACCAAACAAGCCATATATAGAAATATAGGAAGATTGCAAAAGGTTTGACCAAAATGGTGTAATGGGAAAAGGACGATTCAACCCTCTACTATTTTTTTTGTAATTTTTTTAAAAAAATTACTGTACAGATTTGTACTAGTATAGTTCCTTTTTTTGCAAAATTTCAAAGTTACCATTTTTTGTGAAATGAAAGGTAATTCATTGTTTCTATAGCCTTTCAAGTGTAATGACGGTGCCCATTTAGCTCCACGACACTTCATTGATAGGGCTGGAAACTTGATTCACCAAAATTTGAGAAAGAACTTGCAATTCAATGCTCCAATACCATGTTGGATCGGCAAATAGTGAATGCAATATTCAAACTACCATGAAATGAATCAAGCACAATGCAAAAGCTAAAAAACTATCATAATGTATAGAATATAATGATTGCTCCTTATTTATATAAAACAAGGAGGATATAGGAAGGTGAAACAAAAATACTAACTAACCCTCCAAGTGATATGACACATGTAAAACACTTAGGACAAGTGTGAAGGCATGTGTCAAGTGTCTATGAGGTGAGACAACTAAATCACTAAGTAAACATAAGCTAGTGTGAATATGACTACTAGGTGTAGGAACTAGATAAATGATAATTAAATACATAAATACACTTTTCAAACTAACAAAGACCATGTCGTTAGGTCACTAGGTAGAGCTGCAGGGATACCTCTAGGTTAACAAAAAAATAGAGACCATGCCTCTTGAAAATATACTTTTATAAAAAAAAGAATTGGACATTTTATGAGTTTCACCATTTGAAATTAGATCAAATCAAGGAGAAGCTCACAAAAATAAAATAATTTATAGGTGCTTTTTTTAAGAATTAAAGTGAAGGAATATAAGTTAACTACATTATTTTAACTTTGAACTTTGATGTTAAATTTGTGAATGCATGAAGGAATAAATGTTATTTTCTATTTATCATGGGGGAATAATGGGAAATGGTTGGGAAACATAATTCAATCAATTAGAGTTAGAAAACACTAAAGACTCACAAGATAAAGATCATTAAAACCCATACTCAATCAAATTAGGAAAATAATGCTTCAAAGATTGAAATAAATGTTAGAAAACTAGTTCAAATGACAATTAAAGCAAAGAAGCAATGCAAACATTACAATACCATTGTAGCATTATGCTCAGAAAAATGTATGTGGATTGCTCTATTAAGCATAATCCATGATTTCAAAACCTTAATGTTGATTTGATTCATAAAAAGATGATCAAATTGCTCAAGAAATCAAGAATGCCCAAGCTTGTGAAAATTGTGAATGATCAAGATTTGATGAATGAAGGCTATGGAAAACTTAATTCCATCCCTTTCAAAATGTATTTCCGCACAAATAATTCAACACACACACAAAATATTTGCTACAATAGTAATCTGGAAAAATGGTATTTCAATTTGCAATGCATAAAATATTTAACTCATCTGCAAGCTAAAACAATTACAAACAATCCATAGAAGGATTATGGGTTGTTGCATGCCCTTCACACACATTTGAAAACTAAAAAAAAAACACAAATAATTGCCACAACAACATTATTTTCTGTGCATTCCTCAACCCTACAATCCAAACACACAACCTCAACAATCTATCAATCTTCACAATCTTCAGCTTCTACCAATGATTCCATTCATTATGTTTAATCTCTCTACAACTCTCAAACCTGCAACTTCTTGCTAGAAAACCTCTTTAGGAGGTCTCACGTCCAGGTAAATATTTTTCCCCTTTGCTGAAAATTAACAAATGAAATCTAAGTTTCCCTTTTGTTTACTTTCCCCGAAATGCACCTGAAATGTAAATGTCTTTTTATTTCCTTGAATTTGCATTGGATTTCAATCCACTTCAAAAATACAACACCCCTCATTCATGGCTGTCCAATCACAACAAATTTACACCAAATAATGCCAAAAATCATTAATTAAAACACCTATTATTAGTTGGGCCAAGAATATGGCTTTTTCGGATTCATTGCTTTCAAGAATGAAAGCAAATTTAGTTTTTCCCACTACCTGGGCACCCACCTTTGGGTTCCTATTTTTTAGGAGCTTCGATTTTTCATAATGGAAGGAAAATTAATAAAATTTAACTCCCAATAAACCCACGCTTTGACTTCTTTTTCTGGATTTTCCATGTTATAAAACAATTTCTCCTTTATTCAATTTTATCCTGCTTTTTCCCAAATTCCCCTCAAATTAGAATTTCAAATTGCACATGAGGAATGACATTAAAATGCAAATGAGAATGAAATTACAAGCCAAAAATTTAATTAACAACTCATCAAAATTTTCCAATCCAAAACTAAACAAAATTGAATTAACCTGCTTTTTCACCTAGTCCTGGATGCCCCTGCATCAAGATTGTGAATGGATTTAATGAGGAAATGACTTGTTTCATAGATTTTCATATATTTGATCAACGATGGAGATTGAAGATGAAGATCGATGGATGAGAGGAAATCAAGGAGATCAAGGAAGATCAAGGGATGAGATTCACTGAGAGCCCAAAATATCCCTTTTTTCATGGAAAATTGGTTAAAGATATTTTGGAGGGAAAAATATCTATTCAAATTTGAATTTTAATTATGGAATATTCCTTTTGGAGGGAAGAAGATATTTTGAAAAGGGGTTATTTTCTTTTTGAAAAAGGAATATGCTTTGTCCATGTTGGAGGAAAATTAGGAATTAAATAATTAAGAAAATTATTTAAATTTGAGGATGAGAGAGAATTGGGACTTTTAATTAAATAATTAAATATTATTTAATTAAGTGGGTTTGAAGAAAAAATAGAATTAAGTAAAATTATTTAATCATGGTGGGAAGAGGGAAATTGAAATTTAATTAAATAATTTAAAATTATTTAATTAAGAGAAATTAGTGAGAAAATGATGAAAAATGATGAATTAATAAAATAACGTTAATTATTCAATTAATAGAGGAAAATAAGGAATTTAATTAAACAATTAGAAATTATTTAATTAAAATGAGGAATTAGGTGAAAATAAAGAAAATGATGTTAAAAGGTGAATTTGAGATGTGTGATATGTTCAAACAATTTTAAGTGTCTACATTTCCCTTCTTTGAGACAATGTACATGTTACGTTGTTTCAAAGATCTAATGTTGCTAAAAAAAAATTAAAATTTTATCTAATGCCCCACTATGCCCCAACAGACGAAGGAAGGATGGTAGGTTGCCCCCTCGAGGGATCAATTGAAAAAAAAAAAATTGGGTAAGACTCGTGATAGGATGATGGGACTGGTTCCATAGAGAAGAGGACAAAAAATATGGTTCCAAGGGTTCTAGAAACTGATCAAGATAAATAAGCAAGGATGAAAAATAAGTTAGAGGGAGAAACCCTAGGGTTTGGGGAGCATATATGGATTTGGTAACATTTTTTTCATTTTCTCACTTTGAGTTTGAGAATTCTAGAGCTCTAAGCCTTCCAGCCTCCCAAACACCTTGTAGAGACCTTGAAGCTATGACACACACAATTCACACCTCGCATTGCGCAAATGCGATCGATCAGTTCCAACGGCCCACCAGAGTAGACCCCCCGATATGTGTCTAACCCAACTTACCTTGCACTTAGTTTTAGGTGTCAAAATTTATAGCTAAAGGTATGTGAACAAACACATCACTTCACAAGTGACATTTATGAAACCCTATGTGATGCATGTGAAGATCAATGTGATGCTTTTATCAAAAGCGTCAAACTTCTGCAAATGTGACAGGTTTTAAAATAGTGCAACACTTATGATTGTGCTCTCATGACGTGTTTGAAAAAATGCTTGCTTCTAAAAATGATAAAGTGATGCTTTTGAAAAGTTCTCACTTTTGACCATGATAAAGCAACGCTTTTGAAAAAGTGCTCACTTTTGTTGTAGGCTTAATTAGACTTATATTTTTTATAAATTTTAATAAAATTGGCACCATGGGCACTATGCTTGTAGGCTATTCTTGACCCTATCCTATCATGGGAGCGACAACCTCAAGTCTTTGAAAAGATGGTGCATTTGATAGAGATTGATGTGGAATTCATTGGCATGGTAGGATTGTACTACATTGTATATATGCCAGAGATTAGGGCACATAGGGATTTCATGACTGCGCTTGTCAAGAGGTGGCAGCCAGAGACATCTTGTTTCTTGTTGCCCACCAAAGAGGCTATCATCATACTCAAGGATGTGTGTCGTATACTGTGAGAGCCCATTCATGGTGAGAGGGTGGTATATTATGTGGATGATAGTGTAAAGGCTCTCAAGTGAGTGATGGGAGATGACGAGATGGAGATAGATGACAGATAGAACTACGTCACTATATTGATAGGGTTAGTGACACCATCATTATTGTAGCAGGAGTGATTTGTAGGTAGATCATTCCTGACAAGA
Organism: Sequoia sempervirens; assembly: GCA_007258455.2. Lineage (NCBI taxonomy): Eukaryota > Viridiplantae > Streptophyta > Pinopsida > Cupressales > Cupressaceae > Sequoia > Sequoia sempervirens. Next base: position 169,128,651 of record VDFB02000002.1, on the reverse strand, counting down.
GATCTTGGAGTTTCAACATTGGATGGGGTTGAGTCCTTAAGTTGATCATGGAGGAGGGTTGTATATTTGATTGGGGACCCTATATCTTAACCCACCTTTACCATGATATGTGTTAGGTGACATACAGGTCCACCACCAGTTTTTTTGTAGGAGTTACCCTTCTACACATCTGGGCCTAGAAGCGTATTGTTGTGCTCACGCTAGTTGGAGAGGTATTATGGGAGGTAGGTTATCCCATGGTATATCTAGATATGACACTATGCTCACTCAACATAAGATGAGTGACTTGGATTATTGGAGGGGACTTATCAATGAGATGGTTGAGTTCATATGGAGGTCATGGCTTAGGATTGAGGCCTAGGAAAATGATGGAGAGTGCCTTCCTTACTATAGGTAGTCAAGATGGCTCATTAGATGCACCTAATATATCCTCAAGTAATATCTTCCTAACAGAGTTCACCACCAATTCAAGGAGACCTAGAATATCCTTGTTGATGATTATCAAGCCATTTTTGCTTGTACCACATGAGATATTAGAGAGTGGGGACCTATACCCTCTCCTAAGACAATCATTTTAGAGTTCAATCAACTCACACAAGTTTAGTGGATTTGGGATGATGATTAGGATGATCTTGGGACCACTCCTGATTATGATGCCTGGTGGATCCCACAGAGGCTACTTAGATTCACCCACCTTGATGGTGGGGATATTGGAGGTCCATGGTGTAGAGAGGCTGAGACAGGGGGGGCTAGGAAACTGAGACAAAGGGTAGCAACAAAGGTACCAGTGGCCAATGATAGAGGATAGGTTCAAGGACCTGTCATTGGAGCAGTAACAGCTATTGCACCCATAGAGAGTGATAGAGGCTAGGTTAATGTTGATCTTGAAGATCAAAGGCTCTAAGTCACTCTTCAAGAGTGTGACTAGGCACGTCATGATTGTGATGGATACAAAACTAAGATGGATGAACTTACTATATAGTTAGCTCAACACACCATAGAGCATGACCAGATGAGAGTTGAGTGGGATCAACGAGCCCAAGAAAGGGATGCAAAGATCTTGAGATGACAATAGTTAGAGACTCAACTTGCTTAAATTGTAGTTGAGCATGATTAGGAGAGAGGTCATAGGTGACAGCTAGAGACAATAGGTTTGGGTTAGGTCATTCCCCTCGCATAACATATTCAGGCCATTGGGCTATTGCAGATTGAGGCAACATATTATAGGATATTGTATGATATTATCATCTCAGCTCACAAACGTCAATCGAGATTTTCATAGAGGAGCACAATTAGTTCAATAGGATTAGATGGATGGTTAGTGGGCCAACCTTCACAAGCCCGATCACATGGGTCATAGGGATAGGCTCATCAACCCCATGATCTGCAATCGTAGGGTTTACAAGGATAGGGCTAGTAGCAAATAATCCCTCCTATTCAATAGATGGGTCCTCCTCCTCAACCTCCTCCTAATCGAGAGGAGAGAGGGAGTTTGTTATCCTTGAATCTAGTTGCACTAGATTCACGGGATAACCCCCTACAAAAATTGTCCATTTCGTAGTCCCATGCACTCTAAGCATGCAAAATGAGGAAAATTTCAATTTACCTTTACATATGGTCCTGAGCCTCAAATTTTCCCCTCGAGCGCTTGTCTCTCATTGTTTCTCGAAAAGCTTTGAAATAAGTATTTTGTCATTTTTCATGTTCCAAGAGTTAGAATTTTTTTTTCTCATGTAAGAGCGTTGTTTTTCAACACCCCTGCATGAGAAGATTGATATTTTTTGTAAAGATGTAGCAGTGTTGTTTTTCAGCACCACTACACATCTCAACTTTTTGCTAAGTGCAAGAGTGGGATTTTTCAGTGCCCTTGCATCTATTCCATGTTTTTGGAAAATGCATGGGCGAACTTTTTCACCACCTGTGCACTTTCCCACCCACACGTGCGAAGTTAATGAAATTATAGTTCATTAATACAACTTCGTTAATGACCTATTAATAGCTTTTTAAAAGTCGTTTTACCTCATTTGTGATTGTTTAAACTTATTTTTCTTCCACTGATTGATTTATCTTTGTGGATTGAAGAGCTTTGAGGATCATTTCATGGGTTTCATACAATTTTCAGTCTAGGGTTTTTTTATTGTCGTCAACATCTTTGTTTCTTAGGTATGTTTTTCATTTCGTTCCATTGGTTTGTCTTTTAACTCACAATATGGAATGTTTACTTCTTTTCTTTTAAATCATTTATTGCTTGTTTATTAGTCTACACTTTTTGTTTTTTTGCATTTCGTTTGGCCTTAGGGTTTTTAGCTTCTTAGCCATTACATGTTTTTGGTCTCTTTTCATTTTCTGCACTACTCGATGTCTCCCACTAGTTGGGTTTGCCCTAGGTTTTCCCTTTCGTTGTTTAGAATCATTGTTTCTAAAAAATTTCACTTCCCAAGTATTCCAAGCTTCAAAGTTTTGACTATTGAGACTATTCTTCCTTGTTCCCATTTCTATGTCAGTGATTTCCACCAATGTAGTAGTCATTTCGTAGTTTTTACTCGTAACACCACGGTGCAGTGGCAAATAATTTTACGGCTTTAACATTAAAATATCTATCCTTAGTGTAGAGGTAGTGAAATTTTACACCATTACACTTGTCTTCCTCTAGTCTAACACATAGTGTAGAGGTGGGATTTTTTACCACCCCTACACAAAGAAACTTTGCCATGCCATGGCGCTAAAAATCCTGCCTTTTACATTTTCTTCTTTCTAAGTGCTTAGTGTAGAAGTGGTATAATTCACCGCCTCTACATGTAACTTGTAAACTTCCCCGAATGTGTAAAGGCACTAAAAAGCCTGCCATGACATTTCATTCTCATGCATTAAGTCCATTATGTATGAGCGGCCTTTTTAAGTCCTCTTGCAAAACGTAAGATCTATCTTTATATGCTTAAGTGGTAAAATTTACTGCCTTTACATATGACTTCTAGCTTTCCCCAAGAGATGTAGAAGCACTATTTTTTAGCGCTAGTGCACAAAGTGAACTTCCCAAATATGTAAGGGCGTTGAATTTCAATGCCCCTACATAAAATCCTAAAATTTTCACTAACTCCCTGAAATCTTCCCAATTCCATTTTGAGCTCTGTTTCTTCCACATTCGTTTGATTTTTCTCACTCCATTGCTCATACCTGCTTGCTCCAATGTGCTCACTTGGATTTCCCATATTTCGTGCCTACATATGCATACTCTTCTAATGTTGGAAATATCTCTCATTTCTTTGCAGTTGTATTCCATCTCCTATTAAGCACTCTTCAAAGGTGTTTATCGGTGGTCTCCTGGTACACTTAATGACAACTGAAGAGTCACCATCATCAAGAAAAAGGACAAAATGAAGTACAAATATCAAGGTGTTTATCTGCCAAAGGTAGTCACATCCAAGATTGACAAGATCAAGAATACAAAAATTAAGCATCTTGATATGAATGACTTTGTTAAAAGGATAGAGAAGCAACCCTAGGAAAAGGATTTGGAGGCCATTGTCCATAGTAACCTTCATTGGGTTGCCTTGTTCCTGGTGGCAGCTCATTGTCCAGAATTCATCTTGCAAGTTGCTTCACACTATATCTGAGAGGATAGAAGTGTTAGAGACTCTTTAGGACAACTAATGATGAGGTTGGATGTTGATTTCTTTGACATGGTTTTTCAAGTCCCAACCATGGAGAAATATACAGGCATGATTATTCAACATGCTTAGGAGGCATATGATATAAATCAAAGAGAATCCAAGCAATTGATTAACATGAAATGGTTGAAGACTCAAAGGCCTAACATTTCGAGATGGCCCAAAAACCTTTCTTGTAGTGATTTCAAAGAGGATGTGTGTGATATGATCACTCTTCTAAGTAGAGTGAAGGGATTTCCAACTTCATCAACTTTCCAAGAATGGATGTATGAGTATATGAGGATAATTAGGAGAAAAAAGAGTCACGCTGACTGGGGTGCCCACATCAGCGATGAAATCAATGAACAACTCATCAATGTGCATTATAAATTAAAGTTCTATATGATCTCATACTTGGTGTATGCAACAACCGTGAGGCAATATCCAGGTCTCACTACAAAAGGAGATAGAAGGTATGTACCAATGTACAAATACTATCCCCAAATCACCATCAGAGGTAGCATCAAAAACTTTAGAAGGGTAAATGATGCCTTCTTTGCACCCTTGCTATGTATTTTCCTACAATTTTCTACCTTCTCATACATTAGGGTGGGTTGCTACACTGGATATCCTTATATGTTGTCGAGGTATCCTTTCGACAAGTGGGTGTTGATGGAACTATGTAGATAGGTTATCATAATGCAAAATTAGCATCAGGCCATTTGTAAGCTAGGTATCAAGTTTCCAATCACCATTGGAAGATATTCAATTCAAATAGTGCCTAAGGCCAAATTTGTAGCAGTAGAGATGCAAATCACAACTCTAAGGACTTACAAATGTAGATTTGATTTTGACTACCGAGGAATGAAGAGTAAAATAAAAAAATAGTCATAGGGATGTCTATCAGTTTGAAGACATATGGTCAAATTAAAAAAATGAAGAGGATACCAAGAAAATGGATTTTTGCAAGCTTGCAGTAGAACAAATTTTTGATCTTTGCTTGGCAGACCTTTTGAAGAACATTGAGGATCCTAGTGATATTCTAAATGCTAACAATGATGAGAAGGAGATAGAAAGCAAACCCTTGCCCCTTATTTAATGGTCTTGAAAATAAAGTACTTCCATCCGAAAAAGGCTTGCTCCCATTTTGAGTAATACCACTAAATGGTTGCAAAGAAAAGGGATTTAGTTAAAGCCTTTCAAGACTAATTCTGAGAGTGAAGTATATCTAAAGGAGAAGCCAATGGACAACAAGAGATGAGGACCAAAAATAAGGAAAGTATTTCTCCCTCTTCCTTACACAGAGGGCCTAAAATTACATTCACCTGTGGAAAGAGTACATCAAAAACTGTTGAAGAGGAACAAACTGCTGAAGATGAGCAATCAGAAAGTGAAGAGCAACATGAAGATGAAGAATTGAGTGAGGAAGAAGAATTGAATGAAAAAGATGAAGAGGATGATCAATTAGAGGGAGAAAAAGAAGATGAGGGAGATTAACAAGAAGAAGAAAGGTAAGATGAGGAGATACAAACGTCTCCATAAGAAAATGCCATCCAAGATCCTCCACATACATCATCGCCTATAGCTGCTACAACACCTCACACACCACCTATTCCTACCTCTCCTCCACCTCCTCTTCCAACTTCACCTACACCTTCCATAGTTCTACATGCACTCAAGGTGACAATACCCCCTATAGTACATTTAATTCATTCTACTCCTTCCATAGGGTCAGTTTTGCAAAGTGTTGATGTTACCTTTGGTTCACCATCACCTATTCCAAGTTTGTCATCTCCATCATTTGACATATCTTCTCAAGTCGAATTTGATTGATTCATGAATGAATCATTACCAAAACATCAAATTTGCAAATTTTGGACATAGTAATGACTGAGACAACACCTATTGTGACTACAACATTTGTTCGCATAGACACAGGTGCTACACAAGAATTGGCAATAGGGAAAGAAGGTAATGTTTCATTCCTTCCTCAATGGTTGGATCTGTAGGCATCCAAATGGAAAAAGCAGGTGGTATTTCCTGATGAATTGGATCTTGAGGAAATAGCTCCACAAAAACCTAAGGGGAAGAAGAAGAAGCCAAAAGTTCACTCTACGTTGCATATGGATAAATTGAGGATAGCAAAACCACCTCAAGGTAAAAGCCATGAAGAAATCAACATGGAGGACCACACCATCACAAGGGATGAGAGGTTGGAAATATTGCACATGCAAGTGATAAGGATGATGCTCAATCATCTTTGATTGCTTTGATGATTTTTTTTGATAAACTAAAAGAAACCAAAGACATGTACAAGGAAAAAGTTGAGCAGTATGCTTTTGTGTTGAGGAGAATCATAGAATCTTTAGAGAATGTGCAACCTATGGCAATGAGAATTGAGGAACCCATGGTTCAAAGGGTAGAAAAATATTATTCTAAAGGCAAAATTGTATATGAATTTGTTGATAGAATAATAGAAAAAGGTTCACAACTCATAACCATTGCAGAAGACAGGATTGCCTAGGTATCCAAGATGAATCTAGAACTAGACAAGATGGTAAGTACACTTTCTATTGAGCAGAAGGAAATGGAGCGAAATATTAAGTCATGGTTGTAGTTGAAGGAGATGAAACTGAGTAGGTTAGTGGAAGTTATGGTTATTCCCAATAAGGAAAGTATGCAAAGATTAAAGAATCCATCAAAAACTGTATAAATGTCATTAAGAATTTGATCAAGGATGCTCAAAAAGTATAAGAGGATGTTGAAGTACATCATGTTTTCATGGTGAATAAAATTGAAGAGTTTCTAGGGAAACTTCTTGATGACAATCACAAATTTCTCTTGGAAAGTGAGATTGTTCAAGTATTCAAGGAAATTATTCAGAAACAAGTGGAAGATGAAGCATTCTCATTGGCTTCAATGGACACTTTGTGCAATGTGTAGTTGACCTTGGAAAATCTCAAAACACATTTGGATAGATGTAAAAAGGTTTGTTTTGTTGCAAAGAAGTCCATCACGAAGGTTCACACTATTATTAACTACACTTCTGGACTAGACTAGACAATAATACAGGAGATTTTGAAGAAGTGTGAAGATTTTCGAGAACAAAGTAAGGAACCATAAATATTTTACATTTCCAGAGATAGTTAGATTTCATGCTTTTATCATGCTTTATGTAAATATGTGTTGGAAATTTTACATGTCATTTTGCAACAAAGTAATTACATGTAAAAACAAAGATGTCCTCCTACAATCATGGACATCACATTTGAATAAGTCAATAGCTAGTTAGGGTTTTTCCTAGAATAGCTCATTTCTCTCACCTATAAATAAGAGAGTTGAATTGTATTATTTACCTTTTGTCTAATGCAACAAAGTGATGCTCATTTGTAAAGCAATTTTGAAACTTTGAGTTCTTATTGTGACACTATTTTCAATCAATAAAGAAAGCTAAATTGCATTCCAAACTTTATGTTGGATCAATTTCAACGAATGCGAATGTTCTTATGTCTTTCACATTAGTTTATCTTATTATTTGATTGGATTAGTAGTGTTTTATTAATTGAGATTGGAGGGCTTTCAAGTTGATTTGTGTAGACTTTTTGCTATGCCTTTTTCTTGGAATTTATGTAATTGTTGATAATATTGGTGAATGATCTTCAAGAATTTGTGTTTGAAGTTATTCATGTTGTTCGTGGATCTATTCGTGAAGTATATTGAATACTTTTTTCTTTTTTAAAATAATTGATTACTTTATTGTGGAATTCATCATTAAAGACTATAGAACAACTTTGTACCTTCGTAAGCCTTCCAGTTATGTACCTTTATTATACTGGTACTCCTAGACTATGCTTTGACAAGTTAGAAGTATTTGAAATTACTGCTTAGGTTTTATTTAAAGTTGTATCGTATCAAGAAATAAAAACCGTGGAACATTGTAATCATAATCTCTGAAAGAAGAGAGAATCATGAATGTGACACACCCACACATGATTAATGTAGTGTACATATTGTAAATTTTAGAGTAGTTTACTTTTAGTTCCGGTAAGTAGTAAGAAGGGTTCCTCCCCTTTACGAGAGGAGAGATTTTATCTCGCAATAACTGTGGCTGAAATTCAAGTTTTGTAATCTGTAAAAGGGATTACAAAATTTTCACCCAATAGTTTTTTGGAAACTCCGTTGGGGATCAAATAATGCAATCGAAGCCTCATGCTTTTGATTGAAGTGGATGAATACTTCAGTGTCTTATTGGGATCTTGTGTATATTTTTGTTGCTAATTTCTCTTTTGTTTCAAATTCATCATATTGGATGACAGACGTTATACATGAGGTTTAAGGGTGCAAGGTGTAGTGGATCCGTTTTATCAATTGTTGTAGCCCCATAACATTTTTCCTTGTCCTCCGTTAGTAAGGTCATCATTACAATGTACTACAATTTATCCTCCATGAAGATTAAGATCACTACTTCCTAGTGAATCTTCTGTCTTCAATAGAGTTCCAGTTCAGGTACCTATTATTCAAATCGCTATGGCTCAACCACCATCTCCTGGACCTTGGGGTAATGCTTTTGGTCCTTTGAATTTTGTGGCTCCTTTACATGATATTCCATGTGTTTCATGAAATAACATCCCAAAATCCTATGGTGATGGAAAGCAACATCTTGATGAACACATCACTGCTTTCTATATTGTTTGCGGTGTTCTTGGTGTTAAACACGAAGATGTTGTTGTAAGGTTGTTCATTGAAACCTTACAAGGAGTAGTTGTTGAGTGGTTCTACACTCTTGGTCCAATTGTTGTTCCTAATTGGAACACTCTATACCAAGTTTGAAGAAAGGTTTAAACCTGCTTAAGATGCACACACCTTGCTAGCTCAACTTACAACCATGAGGAGAGAGGCCCATGAGCCCATGCATGAGTTTGTGGCTAAGTTTAACAAGATGGTGACAAGGATTCCTACAGAGGCTAAACCGACAACCCATAATTTTAAGTGCTTCTTCATAAATACACAACTTCTAGAAGTAAGCTTCTTGTTGCATAGGGTTGTAATTATTGATCTTGAAGCTACCCAACAACTAGTTACAAGTGTTGAAGATGACTTTATGCTTGCTAGTAAGATAAGAACGAATATAAATAAAAAAGGGAAAGCCTCAAATTCTTCATCTTTGAATAACAATTCCAACTTTGTGGATCCCATGGTGTAAAGGTTGGTAAATGAGTTGTTGTCCTTGAAGAAGCAAGTTTTAAATAATTCCTACAAGGATGTTCCTGGAAGGAGTTTCCCAAATTATTCCAAAAACAAAAATCAGAACCGTCTTCCTTCGCCACAAGGAAGGATTGCTCTAGAAGCTCCACCTACTAATGCAACTGTGGGGTATTATGAAGCAGAGCAAGACAAGTATGCACAACCGAATTATCCTATGGATGAAAATGTTGATCTTTTCCAAGGCGAGGGAGTATATCCAGTTGGTGACTCCAATATATTGGTTATTTGAAAGTAGAGAATGAATCTGATGATGAGGACTTAGTAACTGATACCTATGTTGTTTTCACATGGTCACAATAGAATCAACTTGATCAATCTCGATTTGATGCTCCAAAAGCAAAGGATAATCTGCCAATTACTATTGCAAAAAGAGGATCTCCTTTGCCTTGGCAACCAAAAGATATAACAAATAAATAAGTGCTCCTCATCCTCCCGCAGTTCCTTCTGTCCCAAAAGCCAATGTCCAGGTTCTTAGGACTAGTGTTCCTTTTGTTAAACTCATCGATGAAGTTAATATGTCTTCTTTGCAAATTTCATTCCAATCTTTTGACATTATTGATGATGCAAAGACAACAAAGATTGAAATGTCTAAAGTTGAATACCTCAAGGCTAATCTCGATCAATTTGATAGGCTTGTCAAATTTGTTAGAGACAAAAAAATTACCCCTAGTAGGGATTCCTCTTTAGATATTCCTATTGTTTGAAAGCCTAAGCCTCCTCAGAATAACTTAGTTATTGTTCCTCCAACTACTTCTAGAAGGATTGACCCTTTTTACATTTCCTTGCTTGTCAATGGCTTTAAATTGAGTAATTGTGTTATAGACTCCAATGCATCTGAAAATGTCATGCCCACCAAGGTAGCTACTTCCTTGGGTTTGAATCTCATGAAACTTTTGGTTGTTGTTTCTCTATGGAGAACAAGCTAGTACCTCTAATCAAACATATCAAGGATGTGTAGTTTGCATTTGTTGTGTATCTAGAAAAGAAGATCAAGATGACAGTCTTGGTAGAAAATGTTCTAGCATACTATGGTATCTTACTTGGACACAATTTTTGTAAAGATATAGGAGGAGAACTTAACATGGATATGTCAGAGGTTAGGATACCAGTAAAGGGTGTGATGCAAAAGTTGGTTCCTTAGTATTTACAAAAAGATGAGGATGCTAAGTCTTCATCAAGAAATACAAAGCATGAGTCAAAAAGTGTTGGCTCATCTTCTCCAAAAAATGAATCATCTTCGAATGATTCATCCTTCACATATTATGAAGCTTCATCAGATGACGAGGTTATAGATTTTGAAAATGCAAACCTTGATGATCCAAATGATGTTTGGGTAATTGAGTTCGACGGTAGTTGTTCTTCTACTGGTTCAAGAGCCGTAATTGTTTTCATCTCTTTAAAAGGAAAAATCTTTCCTTTTGCTTTCAAATTACAATTTGACAATACTAATAACATAGCGAAATAAGAAGCTTTATTATTAGGTACATAGGTTGCAAGCAAGAAAGGAATCAAGAATCTCCATGCCCAAGGTGATGTTGAGCTGGTAGTTTTCCAAATAAGAAATTTATACCAAACCAAGATTGACAGGATTAGGCATTACCACAATCTCGTTTGGGATTGCGTTGAAGAGTTTGATGCTTTCAATATTTTTGTAGTTTCGAGAGAATATAATGATAGAGCTGATTCCTTAGCAGTTTCAACCACACTCCTGATACCACACAAGGATTTTCATAGACCTACCTATACCATTGAGTTGGTTTTTCACCCAAGTGTTTCAGACAACTTAGGCAATTGACATATCTTCAATGACAATAATCAAATTGTTTCCTTTTTCGAAAAGGTAGAAAATTTTGATGAGTTGTACTTTGAAGGAAGTGATTCTCCACCTCCATCTCTAAAGTTGATCTAATTATAGGTGATGAATTTCTTTAGCTTAAAGGAAATAAAATTCCCAAGGGGTTAGTATCCCTTGAAATACTTTTTGACAATGATGATTGTTATGTCAAAAAGCAATAGTCTAACTTTGATTCAACGAATGATGTTGAGAAAATCAACTTGGGAATTGCAGTAGATCCTAAGATGGTGAATATCGAAAGTGTTGCACAACTAAGGAAATAGAACAGTTTACTTAATTACTACAACAATACATGGACGTGTTGGCATATTCTTATGAAGATTTAAAGTCTTTTCATCCAAAGGAGGTGCAACATTAGATTCCACTCAAAGCAGGTGCATTACCTTATAAGAAAAAACAAAGGCAGTACAATCCAAATTTTTTTGGAACTATTCTATGAAAAATATAGAAAATTTTGAACGCATGAATCATTTTTCCTATCCACCATTCAACGTGGATAGCCAATATCGTTCTCGTTTGCAAAAAGAATGGTGAAATCCGCATATGTGTGGAGTTTAGAAATCTGAATCAACTATCACTGAAGGACAACTATCCTCTTCCATTGATGGACCAAGTTCTTCGAACGATGACTAGATCTAAGATGCTTTCTATGTTAGATGGTTTCTCTGGTTACAACTAGATAGAGGTCAGTCGAGATGATCGACACAAGACTGCCTTTACAATGCCATGGGGTACCTTTGCATATCGCAGAATGCCTTTCGGTCTTATCAATGCTAGTGCCACATTCCAGCATGCAATGTACTTGGATTTCCATGATGTAATGGGTAAGTTCATTTTAGTGTACCTTGATGATCTTACAATCTTTTCTAAGAAGCGTCAAGAAAATTTCTTCCACTTAAGGAAAATCTTGGAGAGGTGTCACCAACACAAGATTTTGTTGAATCCCAAAAAGTCAATTTATGGGGTTACATAAGGTAAGATTCTTGGTCACATTGTGTCCAAGGAGGGTATTAAAATTGACCCTGAAAGGGTCAAGAGTATCCAAGCTCTTACTTTTCCATCAAGTAAGAAAGGAGTTCATTCCTTCTTCGAAAATGTGAACTTTCTGCAAAGATTTGTACTTGATTTCGCAAAAAAGATCATCATATTGTTAATATGATGAAGGGAACTTCCACATTTCATTGGATTGTAGAAGGGAAAGTTGTATTTGATGATATCAAAGAAGCTATTGCTCACACACCGGTGTTGATTTTTCTATACTACATGAAGGAATTTATTATGTACAGTTATGCTTCCGAGCATACACTTTCAGCAATCTTGGTGTGGGAGAATAGCGAGGGATTTGAATCCTCAATTGCATTCATGAGTTATCCTTTGAAGAATCATGAATTAAAATATTCCCAGATGGAGAAAAAATATTTCGCTATGGTTAAGGAAGTGAAGAATTTCAGATTTTACATCCTTAATAGCCATGTCAGAGCATTGGTTCCAGATTCAACTGTCAAGTCCATCTTGATGCAACAGGAATTTGGTACGAAAAGGGGCAATTGGATTGCCAAGATACAAGAATATGACATGGATATTAAGCCTACCAAGATGGTGTATGGATGAGGTTTATTTCAACTTATTGCTGATAATAATCCTAATGAAGAAGTTTTAGATGAGGAGGTGAGTGCTAATGATTTTACAATGGTTTTGTTTGTCAGTACTACTGATGAATGGTGCTTGAATATTGCTCATTTCCTTACATACGAAGAATGTATGGATCACCTCACACCCAAGGAGAAAATAACTATCAAACTCAAGTCAGAAAATTACGTCTTGTGGGATAATGGATTGTATAAGCGTAGCTTGGATGGTACTTTCTTGCATTGTGTTGATAAGGCAATAGGAAAAGTTGCTAAAATATTTTTACAACTTAGCATGTGGAGGACACTTCTCAATGCCAGTTATAGCCCACAAGATTCTAAGGGCTAAGTATTATTGGCCTACTCTTTTTCAAGATGCGTACTCTTGGGTGCGTAAATGTGAACTATGTCAACAATTCATAGGAAAACCAAAGTTGGTAGCTCTACCCCTAAAACTAGTCATCATTGAAGAGCCCTTCCAACAATGGGGCATTGATTTCATTGGTGCAATGAATCCACCCTCAAGTACATATAACACCTATTTCCTTACCACTACTGATTACTTCACTAAATGGGTGGAGGCAATACTGGTAAAGCATGCTACTTCAAAGGTAGTGTGTAATTTCTTGAAAGAGAACAACATATCCAGGTTCGGTGTGCCCAACAAGATTGTTGCACATAATGCTTCTGCATTCTCATCAAGTGAAATCATAGAATTTTGTTTTGAGCATGGAATTACACTATCACATTCATCTAACTATTATCTGCAAGGTAATGGTCAAGCTGAATTGAGCAACAAGAATCTGGTGACCATCATTCGTAAGCTTGTTGATGAGAATCAACATTTATGGCAAAAAGTGTTGTATGATGTTGTAGACACTTAAAAATGTCCTGAATGATTTCATGCACTTGAATTAGATATACTAACACCATTTCATCCTAAAACCCATCCTCTTTTCGCTTAATTGATTAAATTTTCCTAGCTATTTAATTAATTGCATCATTTTCATCTATTAACCTAATTGACTTGATTAGGTGAATTCACCCCCTTTTATGCTAACATTTCATCCTATTAAATTGAATAAATCAAATTATTTAATTTAATCCCTAAAGTCCTTTTATTTAATTAAATAACCCTAAGTTATTTAATTAAATATCACATTACTTCCCCATTTCATTAAATTAATTAATTATTTAATGAATACCCTAATTCCCCTAATTTGCATAATTGAAACTTTATTTAATTATCAAATTACTAATTAAATCTAATCCTCCCACTTGCAAGGGAATATTCCTCCTTTGCACATTCCTCCAAAAGGAATATTCCCATGGAATATTCCTTCCCCTTTGCATAATTTAATTTTGTTTTAATTAAATAAATATCTAATTTCCCTCACCCATGAGAATATTCTCTTTCTTCACTCATTTAAAAAAAGGGAATATTCCTCCTTGCAACAAACTTTCAACAAGACTTCTTGTGCAAGTTTTGAAAGTGTGTTTGTTTGGAAGAATATAAACCCTTGATTCTTTTCTTGATCCATGTGATCATTGATTCTCATCCATTGATGAGAATCCATGATCCATGCCTCCATCTTCCGTCCTTTTCGACCATTGATTAACTTTTTAATCTCAACCCTTCATTTCTCATTTGTCCTCCTAGAAATAGGTCACTATTTGGAGACAAATGGATCCATCTTTTAAGAGCAAACTTATGCTATTAAAATCACCTTCACTTGCACTCATAGTTAGCACTTATTTAGCATCCTTTTAGCTTAATTTACTTGCACCATTAGCTTAGCTTCCATTAATGGATTCCATGATAACATAGGTGCATACATTTAGCATATTTTGTAATTAGGGTTTCAATCTTTTGAAGCTTGCATACATTTAAAGTAGATTTTCATACACCCATATCGATCATCTTAGCATCCATCATGTTAATTTAGCATTGAAATCATGTTTTATCACACATTTTTCATCAAGTACATCGATTCTCTTCAATATAATCGATCGAAACAAGCTCATTATCCACGAGATTGGGAAAGGGTCATCATTCCACATCAATGTGACACTACTCCCCCAATAGGATAAGTTTCAATGGATTAGAATAGGTGTTTTTGAAGCTTTCATGATTTAATATGTTAGTTTTAATGGATTCCTAGTTTAGTTTTTTATTGAATGATCTTATTGGATTGATGTTTAGTGGCTCAATTATACTTCAAATCCTTAGGGACCAAGTGTAGTTAGCCCATACTAAGTCATTGGCACATTTTGGCACTAGAAAGAGGGTTGTACCGATCGCATTTAATGAATTTCTCTCGAAGTCCATTTTTTTGGTTTTGCAGATATAGCAACGCTCTTGGAGATTATAGTGATGCCTTCATTAGGCATCGCCATATAGTGACACTCTTTTTAGTAGATACAATGATGCCTAATTAAATCATCGACGCCCATTAAAAAAATTGTGATGCTAATACTTTTTAGGGGTATCAAAGATTTGAAAATGACAACACCACCAAATAGCAACGCTATCATTGTCTCTTTTTTATTGTAGAGCGATGATTTTTCTCACTAGAGTGATGCCCATTTGAATTATGGTGATGCTATCATAAACAGTGACGCTATTTACAGGTAAGCAAAAAAAATAGTGACTAAATTTTAGCATGTGCTCTAAACTTTTTGATTTTATTTGCTCTTTAACATGTCACTGACTTTTGGCTTTTGTCTTTTTAGGATAACTGGTTTTGTAGGTTTGGACAACAAAATTTGAAGTGAAGGAGCATTTCATCATTTGATTTTATAATTGTAACAAGTGTTTCGACACTCGTGGGGCAATTATAAGCCATTTATGATGCTTTATTTCACATTTTAGAACCAAACTAGATTTCTTTTTGGGCTTTAAAATGAACGTTCAAATTGGTTAAAACTAAACCCTCACACCATTTTTCTTGTTGGTTTAAAATTGAACACAACCTTCACACTTCAAATTGGTGTTTAAAAATGAACTGATTTTGTTATGATGGATTAAAATGAACATGTGTTTGAATTGTTTGAATAGGCTTGTGCGTATCCACTCCCCTCGTGCTTTGTGCGATCTTAGGTGAAGAGAAATACACAAGTATACTTCTTCTTGGAAGTGCTAATCCTCTCCCCTTACACCTATTGGAAATCTCAGGTGATGAAAGGCATTTTATGCTTCAAACATGTGTTACCTTTAGCGGGCCTGCCTCCCAACGACCCAAGCGATGCTTTCATTTAGATTTGCAATATAAATACTTGGCATGACGAAAGTCATTGACCAACCAGTGTAGTTACACTATACCGACGATCATCTCCTCTAGTATCGTGTGATAAGTCAAAACCCTTAGATTTTTCTAAGGGTTGGGAGTCCTCTTCATTGAGTGAAATTGCCACATGTATAACACTAGTTTATCCTGAAATTCCAAATTACAAACATTGTTAAATTAGTGGCTCACCATTTCCCCTGAAGTGTATTTTTAGGTAGTGCATTGGAGTAGCATCACTCCAAGAAGTTACTTACCATGTCCAATTTTTTATTGAGGCAATAAAGCAAATGGGGAAGGGACTCCTTTGTTTGGCGTGTCAAGATGCTACATTTCCTTGACATAGCCTATTTGTCCATTTAATCTTCACGGATTAATCATCTCTTAGGGGATGATGGTAAGCCTACCAAGAAATACACACCTATCTAGGATTTTTCATACTTGTGAGTCAATTTAACACTTGCTTGGTTCCAAAACAATTGCAAACAAACATCAACAAATCTTTTCAAAATTTCAAACCCTTTGGTCTAAGTATGGATACCCTTTGAATAAACCTTGATATTGATGCTTGTCCTAAGGATTTATTCTTAGAGACTTCTAAATATTTTGTTTTACATCTCAATCCATAATTCCCAAAGTTAGGTGATAGGCATGTCCCCATTTCAACTCCTTTATGGGTTGAATGCTGAAATTCCCATCACATTGGAACTACCTGCCCTCAAGTTGTATAAGGCCATTGAGGATGAGACTTTCGACAATTCAATTGATAAGCACATGTCATGTATCTCTTTGAATTGGAAGAGAAATGTGTTCAAGTGGCGAACCGTATTATGGAACACCAGGAACAAGTGAAGAAGCTCTTCGACAAGAAGGCGAAGTCTCAAGATTTCCAGGTCGTAGATCTAGTTCTCTTGTGGGACAAGAGAAGAGAAACAAAAGCTATGCACAAGTTTGATTCACTATAGACGGGTCCATTCAAGATACATCGGCTCCATGGTGAAAAAGGCTTTCTATTTGCATAAGAGGATGGCACACCATTTTCCCTTCCACACAGCGGGCAACATCTAAAACACTTTGCTCAATGAGGTGACAAATGTATCATGTAAATATTTGTATAGTCTTTGTGTTTTTTTTCATTTTTGAGTCTTTTTAAGTCTTTGTTTTTCTCGCCTGACTCTATGCCCAATGGATGGATGAAGGCACTTAGAGTCTAGAGTTCTTCTCCCTTCAATCATTTCAAAGAATGACTGAAGGAAGCTCCCTATCTAGAACCAGCTATTATCCTTGAATCCAGTTGTGCTCGATTTGCAGGATAACCCCTTACGAAAATTGTATGTTTTGTAGTCTCGTGAACTCTAAGCATGCAAAATGAGGTGAATTTCAATTTTCCTTTACACGTGGTCCTGAGCCTTGAATCATCACCTCGAGTGCTTGTCTCTCCTCATTTCATGAAAAGCTTCGAAATGAGTATTTTGTCATTTTTTACCTTCCCAGAGTTTGAATTTTTTTTGCTCATGTAAGAAAATTGTTTTTCGGCGCCCCTACATGAGATGATTGAATTTTTTTTAAAGATGTAGCGGTGTTGTTTTTCAGCACCACTAAACATCTCAAATTTTTGCTAAGTGTAGGAGCGGGCTTTTTCAATACCCCTGCATCTATTCTATGTTTTTGAAAAATGCATGGGTAGACTTTTTCACCGCCTGTGCACTTTCCCAGCCACACACGTGAAGTTAATGAACTTAAAATTCATTAATACGACTTCATTAATGACCTATTAATAGCTTTTTAAAAGTTGTTTTACCTCATGTGTGATCGTTTAAACTTCTTTTTCTTCCACTGATTGATCGATCTTCACGGATTGAAGAGCTTTGAGGATCGTTTGACGGGTTTTGTGTGACTTTCAGTCTAGGGTTTTTCATTGTCTTCAACATCTTTGTTTCTCAGGTATGTTTATCATTTCATTCCATTGGTTTTTCTTTAACTCGTAATATGGAATGTTTACTTCTTTTCTTGTAAATCATTTATTGCATGTTTATTGGTTTGCGTTTTCATTTTTGCATTTTGTTTGGCCTTAGGGTTTTTAACTTATTAGCCATTACATGTTTTTGGTCTCTTTTCTTTTTCTGCACCACTCAATGTTTCCCACCAGTTGGGTTTTCCCTAGGTTTTCCCTTTCGTTGTTTACAATCATTGTTTCTAAAAAAATTCACTTCCCAAGTATTCAAAGCTTTGAAGTTTTGACTATTGAGACTATTCTTCATAGTTCCCATTTCTATGTTGGTGATTTCCACCAATGTAGTAGTTGTTTCATAGTTTTTACTCATAACACCATGGTGCAGTGGTGGATAATTTTACTGCTTTAACATTAAAAGATGTATCCTTAGTGAAGAGGTGGTGAAATTTTGTGCCATTACACTTGTCTTCCTCTAGTCTAACACATAGTGTAGAGACGGGCTTTTTTACCACCCCTACACAATCCCGCCTTTTACATTTTCTTCTTTCTAAGTGCTTAGTGTAGAAGCAGTATAATTCACCACCTTTGCATGTAACTTATAAACTTCCTCAAATGTGTAAAGGTGCTAGAAAATCCCACCATGACATTGCATTCTCATTCGTTAAGTCCATTATGTATGAGTGGCCTTTTTCAGCACTCTTGCAAAACGCAAGATCTATCCTTATATGCTCAAGCGGTGAAATTTACCGCCTTTACATATGACTTCTAGCTTTCCCCAAGAGATGTAGAAGCACTAATTTTTAGCACTAGTGCACAAAGTGAACTTTCCAAATATGTAAGGGTGCTAAATTTTAGCACCCCTACATAAAATCCTAAAAATTTCACTAACTCCCTAAAATCTTCCCAATTGCATTCTGAGCTCCATTTCTTCTGCATTTGCTCAATTTTTCTCACTCCATTGCTCATACCTGATTTCTCCAATGTGATCACTTGGCCTTCCTGCATTCCCGTGCCTACATGTGCATACTCTTCTAATGTTGGAAAGATCTCTTGTTTCTTTGTAGTTGTATTCCATCTCCTATTAAGCACTCTTTAAAGGTGTTTATCGGTGGTCTTCTGGTACACTTAATGACAACTGAGGAGTCACCATCATTAAGAAAAAATGAAAAAATGAAGTACAAATATCAAGTCATTTATCTACCAACAGTAGTCACATCTAAGATCGATGAGATCAAGGATACATAAATCAAGCATCTTGATATGAATGACTTTGTTAAAAGGACAGAGAAGCAACCCCTGGAAAAAGATTTGGAGGCCATTGTCCATAGTAACCTTCATTGGGTTGCCTCGTTCCCGGTGGCAACTCATTGTCCAAAATTCATCTTGAAAGTTTCTTCACACTATATCTAAGAGGACAAAAGTGTTAGAGACTCTTTAGGACAGATAATGATGAGGTTGAATGTTGATTTCTTCGATGTGATTTTTCAAGTCCTAGCCATGGAGAAATATACAAGCATGACTATTCAACATGTTGAGGAGGCATATGATAAAAATAAAAATGAAGCCAAGCAATTGATTAACATGAAATCATTGAAGACTCAAAGGCCTAGCATTTCGATATGGCCCAAAAACCTTCCTTGTAGTGATTTCAAAGAGGATGTGTGTGATATGATCACTCTTCTAAGTAGAGTGAAGGGATTGCCAACTTCATCAAATTTCCAAGAATGGATGTATGAGTACATTAGGATAATCAAGAGAAACAAGAGTCACATTGACTGGGGTGCCCACATTAGCGATGAAATACATGAACAACTCATCAATGTGTATTCTACATTAAAGTTTTATATGACCTCATACTTGGTGTATGTAGCAGCAACCATGAGGCAATATCCAGGTCTCACTACATAAGGAGATAGAAGGTATGTACAAGTGTACAAATACTATCCCCAAATCACCCTCATAGGTAGTATCAAACACTTCTGAAGGGTAAATGATGCCTTCTTTGCACCCTTGCTATGTATGTTTGATCCATCCTTAGAGAAGAAAAGGATTTATTATAAAGCATGGAAAGTTTTCAATAAATATGGATGTATTTTCCTACAATTTCCTACCTTCTCATACATTAGGGTGGGTTGCTACATTGGATATCCTTATATGTTGTTGAGGTATCCTTCCAACAAGTGGTTGTTGATGGAACTATGTATATAGGTTAACATAGTATAAAATGAGTGTTAGGCCATTCATAAGTTAAGTATCAAGTTTCCAATCGCCATTGGAAGATATTCAATTCAAATAGTGCCTAAGGCCAAAGCTATAGCAGGAGAGATGCAAAACATGACTCTAAGGACTTATAGATGTAGAGTTGATTTTGAATACTGATGAATCAAGAGTAAAATAAAAAAGATTCATAGGCATTTCTATCAATCTGAAGACACATGGGAAAATTGAAAAAATGAAGAGGATATAACGAAAATGGATTTTTGCGGGCTTACAGGAGAATAGATTTTTGTTTTCCATCAATATCAACGAATGTGAATGTTCTTATGTCTTTCACATTAGTTTATCTTATTATTAGATTGGATTAGCAGTGTTTTATTAATTGAGATTGGAGGGCTTTCAAGTTGATTTGTGTAGACTTTGTGCTACGCCTTTTGCTTGGAATTTCTATAATTGTTGATAATATTGGTGAATGGTCTTCAAGAATTTGTGCTTGAAGTTGTTCATATTTTTTTTGGATCTATTCGTGAAGTATATTGAAGACTTTGTGCTTCGTTTACATCGTTGGTTACTTTATTGTGGAATTCATCATTAAAGACTACAAAATGGCTTTGTACCTCCGTAAGCCTTCTAGTTACGTACCTTTATTATACTGGTACTCCTAGACTATGCTTTGATAGGTTAGAAGTATTGTAAATTACTGCTTAGGTTTTATTTAAAGTTGTATCACATCAAGAAATAAAAACCGTGGAACATTGTAAACATATTCTCTAAAAGAAGAGATAATCATGAATGTGACACCCCCATATTATTAGCATAGTTTACATATTGTAAAGTTTAGAGTAGTTTAATTTTAATTTTGGTAAATAGTAAGAAGGGAACCTCCCCTTTCTGAGAGGAGAGATTTTATCTCACAATAACTGTGGCTGAAATTTAAGTTTTGTAATTTGTAAAAGGGATCACAAAATTTTCATCAACAGAGTTCTATGTAGATACATGTATAGATATTCTTGATGATGTATTTTGCAGATTGATTATTTGTATAAACATTCTTTTGTACATACATTCATCAACTATTGATGGCCTTTTTTATATATATTCTTTGTACAAATCATTGTTGTATCACACATTTTATGATTGTATCATGACATTTTCATTTTTGATGATATATATGAGAGAGATCTTTTTTGGTGTGGCTATTATATGATGTTATGTGATGCATTGATTTTTATGATATAATATATGGATATATGCTTTTGATGCTTCATATTTTCATGATGTGATGATGTATGATGCTTATGATACTACGAATTATTTACGAGTGTAGGATGTATGAATGATATAATAATGTATGATATGATGATATATTGACATGGTTCTTTTTTTGTATTTTGATATGATATGTGATGATCATGCATGATGGATGATATGAGATTCTATTGACGGTTTATGGATGTAGGATATGATGGATATTTTTGTGTATGTGAAATGGTGGAAAAAGGGGGAGATCTTAGAGTTCACCAAAATCGGGAAGCTCAAACACACCTTTTCCTAATTTTGTTAGAAAAAGAAATCTCCCAAGGATAAGATTAACTTTCAACCTTGAGGTGAGTCAACCCTATCAAGAAAGTTTTTTGTTTTCTTATGACAAAAATGATTGATTGACTATTTTGAGAGGTAAATTTAAATGCATTAACAAACTCAATTGTATGACCTAATACTTGAAATGTAGAATATTATGGTAGTAGAAACATAAACAAAAAGTTACATGCATATTTGAGAAGGGTAGGGTGGTATGTACCTAGCACCAAAAGTGTATTTTGAACTTTGTTGAAGGACAAATTTTCCCTAGGGAAAATGGGTCTCTATACAGGGGTCCAAAATCTGATTTTGCAATCCTCAGATCCTGGCTCTAAGCTTCCAATTTCTCCAGGTTTAATTGTCAAAAAGCTAGAAATAAAATAAGTGAGTTTTTGTAGCTTGACAACAATGATGAAAACTTTGACAACTTTGCAAAATTGCTCTTTTGATTGATTTTCAATTCTTCTTAGAGGATCGAAGTCTAACACATCACTCCAAGGAGCTTGATCTTGCATGAATTGACTTGGATGATTGATTGATTTGATGCTTGAATGCTTGAAACCTACATCACAATGTTAGCTCCAAAGCATGACATGAACACACATGAACTTTAATATGATGATATGATCTTGATCATTGTTGTAGATAACTGATAAATCTTCTCTTCGATGCTCTTGACAATAATATTTACTCTTGTGAAATTTGAATTATGTGTCTGAAGTTTGAATTGATAAAATAACTATGTATTTATAGGTTTTTATCTAATTTCCCAAAAATTAGATTCCACAAGCTGATATTTCAAACTTGAATTTGGATAATTAAAATGCTACCAAAAACATATTAAAAATTGGGTCTTGGCACTTAAAGGGGACCCATTCTTCCAAGGGAAAATGGGTCCTAGGACCTAAGTCCAGGACACAATTTCCAAGGTGTTTAAATTTATGTTGGCAATTGTTTAATGTAGGTTTCCCTTTCAGAAAACAAAAATAATAAGGCTTTGGAATGAATAATTTAGGTAATTAGAAGGTTAATTAAGTATAATTAATTAAGGGGATGAAAACATAGTGTGAAATTATAAAGGTGTACAATTTTCCATACTACATTTAGCCCCCACTTTAGTGAGAGTATGAGCCCATGCTCAAACTCACACCAAAGTAGACAAATAAGTCAATAGAGGTCCAATTGTACAATTGTTATAAAGATGAGATAACAAGGATCAAGGAGGATGATTAAGCCACCAAGATCTAAGATCCCATGGAAAACCAACAAAGGCACAAAAATACATACATATGCAACAACAACATGAGATACAACATCATACAATGTCAAAATTAGTGCAAAAAGGGAAATGGGGTGGATCAAGCTTCGACTGTTTTTCTAAAAGGTATGAATCAAGCCTTGGTTGTTTGTCCAAGAATACACTCACAAGGGCTATTGTAGTCTGATATACATTAGGAGATCACCAAATAAATATGAGAAACACACAACGGCCTAGTGCAGTTTGATATACACTAGGTGTGTACCCATAAAAATGTGGCAGATGGGAAAGTCATGCCAAGTCGACAACCTCCCATATGTCAACCCTACCAAAATTTATAGTCACTGATAACTTTGATAAGGTGCCACACTGAATGGTCATAGGTTTCAAAAGGATAGCAAGCTGCATTATGCTAGACACTCGTGAAATAAAGGAACCACTAGCAAGCAAATTATAATATGCTTGGTGGCCAAGAATTAGTTTATGATATTCAAAGGGGTTTTTCTTAGTTCATGAAAGGTATCACTTTAGGAAACATCACACTCGATATCACCATCAAGAGAGGACTCACCAAGGAATAAAATATTCACACCTTAGGGAATGCAAGCCATAACATTACCACTAAGAGGAATGCCATATGCCCAGAAAGGTCACACTCTTGAAGGACATCAATCCCAATGTCACCAACAAGAAGACACATCACATGAATTGAGAACACCACACTTTGAATAAAGGTCATTTTATTAAGCAAGCCACAAGCGAGAGGCATAATGTCCCACACTTAAAAAAAATTGCTAAACACCATGCTATGAGCAATTACTTTAAAGTAAAAAATGATAAACGCCAATACATGAGAGTTTATTTGTAGAGCCCTATGCCAAATATATGTTTATGAATAGAGCTATGTCATGGAAAGGAGGTTTCCCCCCATATGTATTCCTAAGATAGCACATAAGGGATCCATGGATTTGGGGTGTCAATGCATGTCTTTTCTACAGTGATATAAAAGAGCTCAAAATTGTCATTATTCCCCAAATAACTCATGGAAAAATGAGCACAAAGGAAGAATAAAATGTAATGAGAGAAAAAAAAGGAGAAGCCTTTTAGGTCAACATGGAAGAGACCTAAATGTCTCAACGCTTTTCATCATCCCCAAAAGGAAAACACAAGAAAAATGAAAAGATAATGGTTATGACAGATAAAAGAATGTCACAATAGATTTGCTTCCTTTGTATCCTTGCACCAATAGAGTGACAAGAGTCATCCAAAGTAGGCTCACAAACATAAAGACATGCCAGAAGCACAATGCAAGGGATCACATTACACACATGCAATGACAAAAAAAAAACATAAAGCTAGTATGACACATGCAAGCCAACCTAAAGTAAGTCATCTGCATCCCAATCTTATTCATCATATATGAAAGGTAGATAACTAGCCAAAGAGGCAACAACACGTGTCATACAAGGACAAGGCTATCTAACCCTTTCCCCCCCAAAGGTAGGGAAAGGATGAGTCAAGATAGGTGATGATAATGTGTTACTTGCAATATAGAAATGGTTTACATGAAATGCCACACATGTAATATTGAGTATGCTATGATTCTACAACTATCACATGTCAAGGAGCAAAGTATGTGCATCCTAATCAAGTTGGATCCATAGGGGGTTCAAATTTTCTTAGTAGCTCATATAAATTATGACAATCATCGATATGATGTCCAAATATTCTACGATATGCACAATATGGTCCATTTTTATCACTTTGTTTCTTTGTTAATTGTTCAGGTTTAGGTGGTAATTTAATTAATCCCCAATTTAAAAGCGTATAAAAATCATGCTCAATTTTGGATAGTTTTAATAGATCATGTAAATTTTCAAGAGGATCATGGATGATCCAGGGGGATACTTTTTCAGTGAAAATTGAAGTGTTCATTATGCTCCAAAATTCTACACCATGTTGAAGAGCTCTGAAATCTGAGTCTAACGCAACTTGAATGGGCTAAAAAGAGTCTGTATGCTCGAGTTATGACCAATCAAAGTTTGGTCAAACCAGGTGTCAGAGGCCAGTCAGAAAGGCGAAAAAATTGGCCATCTTGGAATTCAATGGAATCAACACCAAAATGAAGAGCTCGTCACCATGATTTTGACGATGTTCATTTCACGTAAAAATAGAGTTCGTATGTGTGAGATATAGTCAGTCAAAGTTCTAGTGAAATGGGTTGACCATGTTGACGTCAGCATGATGACGTGGATGCACATCAACAGCTGATGATGATGTGGTCCAATCCAACAATGACATGTGGCATGGCATACACAGTTGGCACTGATCAATCACAAATCAACATGTGGCAGTACAAACTAATCAAATCATGACACGTGTCCACCTTACAGCGAATCAAAACATGACATGGCAGCCTGCTCTCACTCCTTCGGTGGGTTGTTAAGTTTTTTCACTCAAAATTATGTGGGGGGATTTAAACCCCTCACCTCTCGTTCCACTTGCTCTACCAATGCACCACGCATGGCATGCTTAACCACATATGGGCGCCAGATTCTTTTATTGACTTCAAAAAGAGATAAGGCTGAAAATGGAAGGGGCGTGGGTTGAACCTGTGACCTCGTCGATGCGAATCTCCCTCCAAGCCATTAGACCACGTGTTAAAGGCGAGATATGGAGCAATGAGAGTGTTTTATTAAAGACAACAAACAATGAAAAGTGACTAAGGGGCTCGAATAACTCAAGATTAAATGATTTAACCCCTATTTTTAAGAAACAAACTTAACCTCTTTAAAATAATAAATCCCAAAATGACATAAATTAAAGGGCTAAGATTAAATAAGAAAAGATTTAATAAGATTTTAAATCTTATAATCTTAATTATAAGGATTTAAATAAAATTTAAGGGGTTAGCATTATTTTGACTTGTAAGCCCAAATTATAAGGGCCCCTCTTTTTCAACAAGAGGATTTTTATTAAGGGGATTTTCCAAGATTTATTTGTAAATGGGGGGATATTATTTGATTTTCAAATCTTATGGTTTTACACCATAAATGGAAAAATTCATGTATAAAAAGGGAGGAATTAGGCCTTAGGGGGGGCATTTAGAAATCAAGTAGGTGATGACGCTGGGAGAATTACACTGAAGACTTGAAGCCATTCATGTATGTTAGAGGAATGTTATGCCGTTGAAGTGTTGGAAGGGAATGGACCTATTTTGCAATTGTAATCTTGTTCTTGGAGAATAATAGGATCGGTCACTCTGTTGGAGAGGGACCCAAAGACGTAGCCTTTTGATGAGCTTCGTTATCAATTGCATTTTGTCTTCTATCTCTTTCTCTCTTTCATTTTGTTTATCAGCTTATTATGCTATGTTATTTAAGTATTTATATTATGTTAATTATGTTTGTTAAGTTTGGATTATTCATTGTAAACGTTACGTATCCTATAAGCAATTGTCATAGATCCTAAAACAGATCAATGGACCTTATGTTTCTTGGATTTGTTACACTTATGCTCTTGTTTCTTTGGTTGGACAATTGGTTGATTTAAAGGTGGAGGATCTAAGGCAACCTTATCCCCTTCACAATTCATTAGTTGGTCTTTTGAAACAATTTTATAAAAGAGGACACCTTTCCTAATAGGAGGGGTAGTGGGAGGGAGATAAACAAGATTCTCATGATGGTCCACAATTGGATCTTGTAATCAAGGCATCCCCTTTATAAGGAGGGGAGGTGTTAGGAAGACTAGGGTTATCAATGATTGTATCTTCTTTTACCGAATCACTCCCACAAATGAGAGGGAGATTGAGAGATGAGTGAAGACAAGGCAAAGTGATATTAAGGAATGTGTCAATTATCTCATCCCCTCGTGCTAGGATATCTTCCCAAGAGGAAGTATTAGAAGAGTTACAAATAGAATTGTTGTGACATTCAGTGATGGATTCTTCTAACACCATGAAACCTTCTTTATAAGGAGGAGGCGTATTGGGAGAAGAATCATTATTAGTATCAAGATTTTCCATGATTGCTTCTTGTATTATGGAATTCTTACAAATGGAAGACTTTAGGGGGGTAGCTAACATGCTTGTCCATAGTTTTATTATGCTCATAAGTAGGGTAATTAAAATCATACAAGCTATGTGGAACCTTATGAAAACCAAATGTTTGAAAAGGAAACATGTTCACAAATTTTAGATCTGAAGTGATAATTGACTAATTTAAAATGCAAGAACCTGAAAATGATTTCTAAATGAAATTTTTACTTTTGAACAATGTGCTTGTTTTGACCAATCTATGTGAATGCAAACAACTACAAAAAATTACAATTTCAAAAACTAAAATTGAGATCTACAAACAACAAGATATAAAGTAGATAGAGACATATTTATACCCAAAATTTTGGAAATTGACCTGTATAAGGATTGATTCACCCAAGGGAAAATGGGTCTTTGCATAGAGGTTGAAAAAATTAAAGTTTGAGTTTTTGAGTTGATGTTTAAGGTCTTTGTTTTAGGTTGAAAATAGATTCTTTCAGCTACAAATTTCTAGAATTTTATGATTAGATACAAATGCAATTTGATGGAAAATAACAAGTAAAATGACAACTTTTGAGATGTAGTTTTGTTTGAATTTTTTGATGTAAATGATTAAAAAACACTAATATGCAGACTATTATATGAAATGAATACAATATGTATGCAATATTTTTGGATTTTTACTATTTTAAAGGATGCAAAATGAAATTTTAAAACCTTATATGAAATGCAAACTAATGCAAATTTGAAACCCTAAATGAGATGCAATGCAAACTTATGCAAATCCTACATCTAGAGTTTGAAGGATTTCCAATTTCAGAAAGCTTATAGTGTAAGAATGTCGGGTTCACCAAAATGAAATGGTGGAAAAAGAGGGAGATCTTAGAGTTTACCAAAATGGTACACCTCAAACACACCTTTTCCCAATTT
Source organism: Sequoia sempervirens (assembly GCA_007258455.2). Lineage (NCBI taxonomy): Eukaryota > Viridiplantae > Streptophyta > Pinopsida > Cupressales > Cupressaceae > Sequoia > Sequoia sempervirens. The sequence continues at coordinate 169,100,996 of VDFB02000002.1, read as the reverse complement.
TTATTAGAAAAAGAGATCTCCCAAGGATAAGATTGACTTTCAACCTTGAGGTGAGTCAACCCTATTAGGAAGGTATGTTGTTTTCTTATGACAAAAATGATTGATTGGTTATTTTGAGAGATAAATTTAAATGTATTAACAAAATCAATTGTATGACATAATACTTGAAATGTAGAATATTATGGTAGCAAAAATGGAAATAGCAAGTGATAGGCAAATCTGAGAAGGAAAAGGTGGTATGTACCTAACACCAAAAGTATGTTTTGAACTTTTTCGAATGATAGATTTTCCCTAGGGTGAATGGGTCTCTATAGAGGGGTCCAAAATCTAATCTTTCAATCCTCAAATCCTGAATCTAAGCTTTTGATTTCTCCAGGTTTGACTGTCAGAAAGCCATAAATGAAATCTGTAAGTGAGTTTCTATAGCTTGACAACAATGATGACAACTTTGACAACTTTGCAAAATTTCTCTTTCGATTGATTTAAGTCCTTCACTTGTAAATTTGCACATACAAAGAGAGAAGAAAATGTTTGTTTTTGGGTGAATAAGGGATTTACCTTGGTCAAACCCTAATTTGGTAATTAAAACTTGATGATAAAACAATGATAAATGGAAGGAATTGTTGAATAAACAAAGCTATGTCACAACTCACCAAACCCTTAATGGCTGCCCTTAGAGGATTGAAGTTTAACACATCACTCCAAGGAGCTTGATCTTGCATGAATTGGATTGAATGATTGATTGAATTGATGTTTGAATGTTTGAAACCTACATCACAATGTTAGCTCAAAAGCATGACATGAACACACATGGAATTTGACATGATGATATGATCTTGATTATTATTGTAGATGACTAATAAATCTACTCTTCAATGCTCTTGAAAATAATATTTTCTCTTGTGAAATTTGAATTATGTGTGTTAAGTTTGAATTGATAAAATAACTATGTATTTATAGGTGTATTTAATTTCCCAAAAATTAGATTTCACAAGCCAAAATTTGAAACTTGAATTTGGATAATTAAAATGCCACTAAAAACATATTAAAAATTGGGTCTTGGCACTTAAAGCCAGGACCTAAGTCCAAGACACAATTTCCAAGCTGTTTAAATTAATGTTGGTGACTGTTTAATATAGGTTTCCCTTTCAGAAAACAGGAATAATAAGGCTTTGAAATGCATAATTTAGGTAATTAGAAGCTTAATTAAGTCCAATTAATTAAGGGGGTGCTTGAACATTGTGTGAAATTGTAAAGGTGTGCAATTTCCTACATTACAGAATGTCACAATACTTGGATATAAATGTTAGCATGATGATTAGGATAAAATAATGGATGATTAGATAGATAGAATATAAAGAGATAGATGAATGAAATGTGATATTGATCAAGTACTAATAAATCTATGATTATTAGATGGTTTTCAATATTTTATTGGATATGTGATGTGATAGGATAGATGATTTTATTTTTTCTTGTAGGTTATGCTAAATAATGTGGATCAATCCTTATTTTGATATAGCAATTAGACACGATGCACCAAGGTATGAAGAACCAGGGTGGAATTGTGTCTATTGCATGGAATTTGACTCTACAAACAAATAGGAGTATCCTTGTTCATACCTAACATACATAAACCTTGTTTTATCATGTGATAGAATGAAGCCATCAAAGTAAGTAGACCAATAAACAAAAGGCATAAAGAGCCTAATATGCACAAGTCATTGTATTATTCAAGATTATCCTTGCACACACAAGGCAAGTATTTTCCAAGTTCATATTACAAGAACATCCAACAAACACAACAGATGAAAGCAATAACTATGCCCCATTGCATACCCCTCTAGACACACCAAGATATTGAATATCAAGGTGGCTTTAAGTGAGTGATTGAATGAGACAAAAGATGAAAACAAAAGAAAAGACCAACTGGAAAAACACATCAATGCCATCTTATCTCTTGCCAAAGAGTTTTGGTTTAGATGATATCCAAAATGATGTCTATCGTAGGAAAGATATATCCGTTAATTCATTGGATGTTGATATTGATATTGAAAATGATTTAGGATGTTGAAAAGAAGACTTTGATATTTATTTTGACAACAATCAGTTTTGTGTGAGTATTCGTGTTTCGATGATTGTTATATTTAATTTTATTTGTTTCGTCAAAGATGAGGGTGATGATAGGTTTATTATGGATGACAACTTTATTGAGGATGAACGATGGGTGATGGGTGATTTTATATTTTTAGAACAATTTTTAAATTTTTGAGCTTTTGAGGCTATTTTTTGTTCTTTTGATTCTTTTTGAGTTTTTTGTTGGGTATATGCGCCATTTGGATGTTTTTTAGATTTTTTTAACATTATTCAAATGTTTTAGGATTCTTGAATTATTTGGATGTTTTGGGATTCTAGAATTGTTTGTGGATGTTTTAGGATTTTTCAAAATATTCAGATGTTTTTGGATTTTTAAATGACTTAGGTGATATAAAAGAATGCAATCTAACAAATCGGTTCAAGAATATTCCCCTAGTCCAATGTTAAATAATTTGTTATGAGATAGATAATATGACCTTAGGATAATACCAAGTGGCACTGATAGTGATAGATACTAGTCGAACACCAAGTCATGCTAGGGATGTAGATGCATGGACGAAGATTTAATATGGATGATAAGAGAAGGAATGTTTGATAGATGGTAGATGGTGCTTATTTACACATGACACCTATTTGTCAAGTTTTCACCAAGGTACTTTCCCAAAGCACCATCAAAGTGGTTTTCACTAGAGGATGATTTTTTCTTTACTATTTTTTTTGGATTTTTATAATTTTTTTGATTTTTTGAAATAAGATACCCCTCATGGGATAGGAATAGAATAATTTTATATGGATTTTGTTGATAGGTTCCTATAAGGGATCCCCTTCAGGTGTTGCTAGTTGATGTACTTTAGATCCATAGCTTGCGATAATAATAAATGGTCCTAAACAATTAGGTTCAAATTTCATTTTGCTATCTTGATCCAACTTATTCTTTTGATTCTTCTTAAGGACTAGGTATCCCACTTGAAAGTGTTAGCCCATGATTTTTTTATTATATCTTCTATGGGGACAATTTTGATATGCTTGCAAATGATCAAGTGCTTGTAGACATTGCTCATCCAAATATTCCAGCTTGTTTAATCTAGACATATGATATTCTTCATCATCAATTAGGTGTTACAATTAAACCCTTAGTGATGGGAGCTCGACCTCAATGGGTAAGATAGATTCGATTCCATAAACCAAGGAATATGGAGTTGCACTAGTAGGTGTTATGATACTCATTTGATAAGCCCATAAGGTGGGATTTAGTTACAAGTTCCAATCCCAACCAACATCATTAACAATTTTTTTCAATATTTTGAAGATAGTCTTATTATATGCTTCTACTTGGTCATTCCCTTGGGGATAGTGGGGTGTGGAAAAACAATGTTGGATATGAAACTAGGTGTAAAGTTCTTAGACATCTTGGTTTTTAAAAGGTGTTCCATTATCTATAATAATGGCTTGAGGAACACCATATCGACATATTAGGTAGTTGAGGATAAACTTGGATATTTTCTTATGAGTGATGTAAGTCATAGGAATGGCTTCAATCCACTTTGTAAAGTACTTGGTGGCAGTGATGATAAAATTGTGGCCACTGGACAATGTAGGTGAAATATTTCCAATGAGATCAAGCCCCCATTACAATAAAGGCTAAGGTGTCCTTATAGGTTGTAGTTCCTATGATGGAGTGTGGATGATATCACCATGCTACTAAAATTATAGGAATTTCTTTATAAGTTGATTTACTTCTTGTTCCATGGTTGGCCAATAATACCCAGTTCTAAGTAACTTCTTCGCTAGGATAACACCACTTGATGTGACCCACAAAGGCCTTTGTGTACCTCTTGTAAGGTAGTTGTAATTTCTTTTGGGTTAAGACACCTAAGTAATGTACCATTGATACTTTTTTGGTAAAGGGTATCACCAATAATGACTAAGTGAGAGGATATTCGGATAAAGGTTTTACAGAGGTTAGTGGTAAGGTTTGGTGGAATGATACCATCATGAAGGTATTGATAAATGTGATGGTTCCATGGGGAATTGATACCAACAAGTTCACACAAAAAAATCTAATTTCAAGACTTTGAATGTTGGTATGAGGAGTTGTTCCATGAGAAATTTGCACTTATGGCTGTTGCAAAAAATATTTAGTAGAGATCCAATGGTTTCCATAGCATTGGTTGCTTTGTTGTTGACCCTTAGAATTTGCTCAAAAGTAATGACCATGAAGTATTCTTTAAAGTTGTCGACTATTATTTTGTATGGCATCATCTTTGTCATCTTTAGTTCGATAGTCATCATTAACCTGTCGTACCACTAGCTAGGAGTTGCCATAAACCTAGAGTTCTTTGATTTTCCACTAAATAGTTGTTCTTAATCCTATTATGTCTGCTTCATATTTGGCTATATTATTGGTGCATGAGAAAACTAGCCTGTAGGATTTTGGAATGCAATCACCTTGATGGGTGATGAATATAATTCTTACTCCTGATCCATGTTGTGTATGGGAACCATCAAAATACAGCTTCCATTGGTTTGTTGATGTTATAATAAACACCACTTCATTTGGGAATTCAGATAGCAAAGGATTTTCAACATATATAGGCTCATGTTCTGATGATCTACTATGACTTTTCCTTTGATTTCCTTTTGGTCCACATATTCAATGTCGAATTCACTCAGGATCATAACCCACTTAGCCATACAACTTGTAAGAATTTCTTTTGATAATAGGTACTTTAGTGGATCAACTTTAAAAATAAGCTTAATTTGATGACTAAGCATGTAATGTTGTAGCTTATGGGAAGCAAAAACAACTACTAGACAAGCTCTTTCAATAGGGGTATAATTAAGCTCATAACCCACCAAGGTTCTACTGATGTAGTAGATGGATTTTTCTCTTCCTAACTTGTCATGCTATGCTAGGAGAGTTCCTAGTGTTGCTAATGTTGATGAGATGTATAATATCAAAGGTTTGTTTGTGATTGGTGGCATCAACACTGGTGGTGATGCAAGATAGTCTTTTAACTATTGGAATGCATGTTGAAATTTATCATCCCATTCAAATGCTACACCTTTATAGAAAAGATGTGTAAATTGGCAGCATTTATCGACCAATTGTGCAATAAACCTTCGGATAGGTTGTAGCTTTCCTTGCAGAATTTAGAGTTACTTGAGTGTTTTAGGTAGAGGCATCTCAATGATCACTTTGACTTTGGCAAGGCCCACTTTGATTCCCCTTCGTGATACTAGGTATCCCAAAAGTTTACCTAAAGTGACTCCAAAGACATATTTCTTCAGTTAAGTCTTGATATTTTTCTAGTCTAGCAAAAATTTGAGCCAATACCTCAAGATGACCTTTTCTTGTCATAGCTTTAGCTAGTATTTTGTCCACTTGATCTTCCAGAATGGTGTGAAACATATCATGTAAATTTACGGTCATTGCTCTTTGAATTTTCTCCATCATTTATGAGGTCAAAGGGCATGATGTTCTAGCAGTATGTACCCCATGGGCATGTAAATCCTATCTTATATTGATTTTCCTATGCTATCCTTATTTTATTGTTCCCTAAAAACATATCCATTAAAGATAACATCTCATGTACGGTTGTAATATCTATTATTATGGCGATGTTGGACAACATAAAATCATCTTTGGAATATGCCTTGTTAAGGTCTCAAAATTCCGTACATATCCTAATGCCCCAAGTGGGTTTTGTCACTAGTACAAGGTTTGAAACTCACTCAGAATAATATATAGGTTTGATCAAGCCCACATCCAACAAGTTTTACAGTTCTACTTTAACCAATAGTGTTGTTTAAGGATGCATTTTTTTGAGCTTTTGTTTTACCGATTTAGCATTTGGATCCACTGTTAGATGATGTATCAAGCCCTGACATATCTAAATAAGACCAAGTGAAGTTTACCTTTCTCTCTTTCAAGAAGTTTTCCAAGTTGTTTTGTTCTTCATTATCTAGAGATGTGGCATAATATGTTATTTGAGGTCAATCTATTCTTACAACATTAACTGGTTGCACATCTTCAACAAGAACTACTGACTTTTCTTAATCCATAGTGATACTAGGGAGATTGAATCCTTCATCCTCAGGCACCTCAAAGAGGTTTCGCCTTTGGATATTGTAAGAGAGGGGGACCAACCATGTCAAGGATCCAAGTCACAGAGAGCTGAGAGCGGAGGGCTGCCCTAACTTACCTCACTCTAAGGGGATGTTTTGGGGTGAGGATTGAGAATGAAGAGAACTATGTAGTACTTTTGTCACTCTACAGACCCAAAAATGTAACTAGGGATAGACGAGCTAATTTATAGAGTCTAAATTGTACCTCAGATAGTTCACTATCCGAGGACGGCAATGCGGGTCTGGGACAACAACGCGGTGCACTAGCATCTTTGTGGTGCGCTAGCATCCGTACGGTCAGAAAACATGAAATACAGTGGGAAAACTACCAAAAGCCTATTGATAGCCTAGCTAGCTAGTTTAACGAAGTAAACAAAATAATGAAGTACGAGAAGTAAAGGCAAAGATGATAAAGCAAGTAGATAACAACTAGGGTGATGAATATTATCTCACAAAAATGTCAGTTCACCAGCTAGCTCCATGCACATGTTCACCTACACACAAGCAAGAGGGGAAATTTTTTGGGATTGTATAGGGGTCTGCCTTAGTCAGACCCCGCTTTGGTGTTTCCACCTCCATAGACAGCTAGAAAGCAATGAAGTAGAAAAATATGATAAAGAAGATTGAAAGAAGTGCAATGAACACTACAAAAGACAAATACTACTCTATCAAATCACAAAGGATAGGAATGAAGCATTACCACCTCCACCCAAAGGCTCTCAAGGCCCATGAAGGGAGAATGCAAGCAAAAAACTTGGAAAAGTCACCACTTCTGCAACCGTGGTGAAGGGAGGTCTTGCAAGACTCCAAGCTCGCAACTTTTGTGGTAGCCTCACACATGCAATGTGAAGTTGATGGAGTGTAAAGTTGTTGCAATGTTCAATGGAGTTGTGAAAATGCTAGTAGAATGCTTCAAGAGTATTCTCAAGAGATCCCAAAAGTGTGAAGATGTGAAGATGAAGTGATAGTGAAGTGAATCCTTTTGAAGGTGGGATAAGAAGGAATAAGGTGTTTTCAGGTTGGTTGGTTGACATAAGAATGTTACAATTCATCACTAATGAGGGGTGTAACACCTCTACCAACTTTAGATGTGGAAATCCATTAGGGATGCTAATGTGCCACGTAGACGTCCACACGCCGTGCTTGCGTCCCTAACAAATATTCTCTCACCGACACATAAGACAAACACTAAGTGGATGGAAGGCAGGTGGGTGATGTGGAGTTTCACCTTCGAATTTGATTTTCTAAGGTGAGGGCATGTGAAAGGGGAATTTACGCAAGGGGTGAAAATTCACTCCTATACATTTTTCCCCCACTTTAGCGAGCATGAATATCAATGAGTGTTCAATAAAGTAGATCGAAGAGTTAGAGATGTATACCTAAACCGTCAAGGAAGTAGACCACGATCTAGAAAACTCGAAAGTGCAGGGTAGGAAAAGGACTCCACAGGTACTCTCTCTTAAGGAGTTTTGAACAAAAGGACTCCATAGCCCCATAGAACTATGAAGTTGCACAAAGTACATCAAAGGCCCTTAGACCAATGATGGAAAAATCCCACAGTATGTAAGCATCTTACATGCTTGCAAACCGGCAAGAAGGCATTCCCCCAAGTACTCTCTCATGAAGGAAGAATAATGTAAGGGGACTCTATAGAGTCGGACTGGAAAGTGGCTTCATAGGAAAACCTACAAAGAAACATGTTAATCCATAGATAAAACATGCCAGAGAAAAGAAAGCATCCACACAAGCAAACAAGCACACAGTCACACCGACAGTCAACAAATTGAAATACTTTCAAAGGGATCCCTCGGGAACCCTTCAAAAAAAGAGGGGTCCACTCAAGGGATGCATTGTTTGAAAGTGTTAGAATGCTTTTTCACAAATCAATTCAACATCAAGGAATCCTTTCAAAAGATGTTAACTTCATCAAGGAATTTGAAATGAATAAAGTGTCCCCTCGTGAGGGGAAGGTCAAGGCTTCTCCTGCAGGAAAATTTGCTCCCACCTTGAAGGAAAGTTCTTCAAGTTCTTTCTTTGTGAACACATGATGAAGGAAACATGTTTCGTTGGGGGTCCAAGTTGAGAATGCAATTTTTGAAGAAGGTTGCAAGGATTTTCAAGAAAAGATTCATTAGCAATGAATGCATTTTTTGAAAATCGAGACATTGTGAAAGTAACATTGTCACACATATGAGGGACAACAAAAAAACACCTAATCTAAAGGTAAAGAAGGGGCCTCCCCCTAACATTCATCAACCAAGAGGTCATCTGTTATAAGGGGAAGGAGGACGATTCTGTAGTGGTGGAATATTAAGGGGAGGTGCTTCTGACCCTCCCGCAACAAGGGCTAAGGAAGAAGGCCTCGCAAGGTCTTCTCCACTAGGCTCTTGTGGAGCGATGGTCAATGATTTTGTGAAGATTGTTGACAAGTTTGGGACCTCGTCCAGAGAGTTAAACATGCACTTTATAGGAGTTCCATGTGTGACCTCAACAGATGGGGAAGACGACGCCTGAGATTCACTACTTAGCTCATCGAGTGACTCGGGAGTAGTGACAAACTCAAGGGAAGTCAAAACTGGCTCCGTCACTAGGACGCAACAAACTAGCGTGGGATCACCCTTTGAAGAAGGTGGGCTCCTCTTATGCCTTCCATTGCTAGAAGGGCCAACCTCCACTTTCTTCTTCATCGAAGGATGTGAATTCCCCATGGACGAGGTGAGAGGCACAAAAGAGGAGAAGAAAACTGTAGTGGACACCACCAAGGTATTCGACATGTCCACGGGTTTAGAAAATGGTGGAATGTTCGAGAGGGACATTAAAAGAGGACAGCTCAACTGAAGGAGCGATAAACACGTGCACCTTTTTAGGGTTAGGCACATTCACACTCATAGGGGGAGATGGTAGTAGAATTGAATTGGATTGAATGAAATTAGAGGGGAGGAGAGAGGAGGATGCATCAGGAGGCCCTGAAACAGGGTCGGTTGACTCCTCTTCCTTTCTCTGCAAAGCGGCCTGCTGAGCCACTAAAGCCTTTTGTCGGCACTTGCGTTCACACACAAGGCAGTTCATGCGACTCTTTGAGCTAGAGGTCGGGAGCTATGAAGGGATAGAAGGCTCTTGCTCATCCATAGGAGTTTCCATCACAGTTGTCTCTGGTGGAGGGACAAACTCTTGAACGTGAGAGGGAGGAGTTTGAGAGACAACAGGGGGGAGTTGATTCTAGCGCCTCAGCGATGGGCCTCTTCCCATTCATTTCTTTAGGTGCAGGAGTGATAGGAGGATGTGGAGGTCAAGACATAGATGATTCCCCCATAGGGCCCCTTCCTTCTACCATATCGAACGGGCCTAGGCTCCATGGGTAGAATAGGAAGTTTGAATGTAGGACGCTTGGGATTTTGCTAGGTGGGCGCCATAGCCCTATGCGAAACAACATAAGGTGATGGAGGGTATCTCACTCTAGGCATTAAGAACCATTTCTTTTACTTCTCATCGGTTCAGTACAAGAGGCCCTTCCTAGGTAGGAGTGGACCAACGGGTGCAGGCCATAAGTGATCTAAAAAATAGCTACCACACATAGTTGGCAGTTTATAGCCAACGTCATGGATCACATGCACTAAACCCTCATGAATAAACTTTAGAAACTTGTGCACAACTGAGGGAACTGCGTTCATAGCTACTAACCAAGAGATACCCAGCTTCACTCTAAAGAGTTCAAACCTTGGGATTATGTCAAACAATAGGTTTACAGACTTAGGTCCGACAAGGACCGACAAAACAATGCTACCAAGGGGAGGTACAAAAAGTTCATTATGCATACAGATGGTGCTTACTGGTGCGTCGTACCCATCTTTATGTAGGAAGTTAATTAACATAATCTCCTCAGTTATAATATTCACCTGGGATGCCAAGTCAACAAGAACACCTACTACAATGTTTCCATTGATTCGTGCAGGGATGTAAAGAGGAGACGGTTCTCTATTAAAACCCATCGACAGGTCCTATGAGGTGAAGGTTATACTGGGACTACTACTCGTAGGTTGTACAGAGGGGATAGGAAGATGCAAGAAGGAAGCCATCATGTACACTAAACAATACTCTCACAAAGCCCCCTAAAGGTTTGAAATAGGACAGTGACCTAGTTATGGCTTCGCTTGGCAACACTTACCGAACCTTCCAACTATGCCTACTTGGGGTCGTAGGTTGGGCTATAAGGAAAAAATGCCTCACTACACTCACACCTACAATGCTCCTAGAACACAAGGAAAGGACCCTTCAGTACTACTAATCGAAACCAAAATGGTTCACATCGGGTTCACCAAAAATGTAAGAGAGGGGGACCAACCACGTCAAGGCTCCACGTCATGGAGATTTGAGAGCAGAGGGCTACCCTAACTTACCTCACTCTAAGGGAATGTTTTGGGGTGAGGATCAAGAATGAAGAGCACTATGTAGTAGTTATATCACTCTACAAACCCAAAAATCTAATTGGGACTAGATGAGCCAGTTTCTGGAGTCTACACTATACCTCAGATAGCTCTCTATTTGAGGACGACAACGCAAGTCTAGGATGACAGCGTGACGTGTTGGCATTTCTTTGGCACATTGGCATTCGTACGGTTAGAAAATGTGAAATATAGTGGGAAAACTATAATAAGCTTACTAATAGCCTAGCTAGTTGGTTTTAATGAATAAATAGAATAATGAAGTACGAGAAGTAAAGGAAGAGATGATAAAGCAAGTAGATAACAACTAGGGTGACAAATATTATCTCACAAAAATGTTAGTTTTCCAGCTAGCTCCACACACACGTTCACCTACACACAAGCAAGAGGGGAAAATCGTTGGGGTTGTATAGGGGCCTGCCTCAGTTAGAACCCTACTTTGGTGTTTCCACCTCAATGGACAACCAAAAAGCAACAAAGTAGAAAAATATGATAAAGAAGATTGAAAGAAGTGCAATGAACACTACAAAAGACAAATGCTACTCTATCAAATCACAAAGGAGAGGAATGAGGCATTACCACCTCCACCCAAAGGCTTTCAAGGCCAATGAAGGGAGAATGCAAGCAACAAACTTGGCAAAGTCACCACCACCACAACTGTGGTGAAGGGAGGTCTCACAAGACTCCAAGCTCGCAACTTTTGTGGTAGCCTCAAACGTGCAATGTGGAGTTGATGGAGTTTCAAGTTGTTGTAATGCTCAATGGAGTTGTGAAAATGCTAGTAGAATGCTTCAAGAGTATGCTCAAGAGATCCCAAAAGTGTGAAGATGTGAAGAAGATGAAGTGATAGTGAAGTGAATCCTTTTGAAGGTGGGATGAGAAGGAATAAGGCATTTTTGGGTCGGTTGGTTGCAAGAAGAACGTTACAATTCATCCCCAATGAGGGGTGTAATGCCTCTGCCAACTTCAGACACGAGAATTCGTTAGGCACAATAGTGCATCATGCTTGTGTTCATGTGCTGCGCTTGTGTCCTCAAAAAATATTCTCTCACCGACACACAGGATAAACGCTAAGTGGACGAAAGGCATGTGGGTGATGTGGAGTTTTGCTTTCGGATTTGATTTTCTAAGGTGAGGGTATTTGAAAGGGGAATTTACACAAGGGGTGCAAATTCACTCCTATACAGATACATCCTTTCTTTTTACTTTTTCTCGATCTGAAAATGCCACTTTGTGATTTTCGCTAGGGGGTCTTGTTTTGATTTTACATTTGTCATTTTATGACTAAAGGATTCAATTTTATCGCCATAGTATGCTTGAGTGTCAATTTCTATGTCAAAACCTTGTTTATGATCACCCAAAGGTATGCCATCTCGTAGTCTGATGAATTCAATTATGGCTTCATCATTTTTGAATAAATTCAGAATTGGTGCTTATTGTTGGTCCCAATTGATGAGTTAGGGATAGACAAGCTTTAGGCCATTTTTTTAATGGGAGAAGTGAATGATGTGGTCGTGATAGTGTATATAGATGCATTTTCAAATAGGTCCATTATACACATAGGTAAGTCCTCGATGTCATCGTTATTAAACGGATTATACCAAGGAGAAGCTACAACTTCCTCAATAGAAATATCCTTAGTGAGAGGACTCACATTTTTCGTGTGAGCCATACCCAAGACCTTTATACCTTTATCATTTTTCCAAAAGGGTGGGTTCACAAATACCTTGTTGGTTTAGAGCAAGTCTACCATTACCTTGTACCCCATTTTCTTGATCATTTGGAATCCTTTGCTACTTTGATCAACAAGAAGAGGAGTTTCTTCTTGTTCTTCTCTATAACCTATACATTTAGCTCTCCCCATTTTGTAAAAATTGTGTTTACAGACTTGATAGTCTTGGATGCCTTGTTGATGTGATGAGGTTTTCTAGATGTTTTTAGAGAAATTGGTAGTTGTCCCACATAGAAATATTCTTTAAGGTTATCATCACTACAACCATTGTCTTGTATTTGTACCTTGACCTAAGAGGGTGTTTGATGGGGTTTAGACGTGGATGCAAGCTTTGTTGGATCAACGTAGGATGGTGAAGGTAGAGTTTCATCATTATTATGGACTTGGAGCAAATTATGATACCTTTCTTCCATGTTTTTACAATACTAGAAGGGTTTAGGTTCACCATGTATGGTAACCTCGGTATCCTTGTAAGGAAACTTGAGACATTGATGGTATGTAGATAGGATGACCTGCATGGCATGGATCCATGGGTGACCAAGAAGGATGTTGTATGGCAAGTCGAGGTCTAAAACTTGACATGTCATTTTAGCTATTTTAGGACCAACTTGTATAGGTAATTTTATGGTTCCTTGCGAGTCCCTTTCATTATCATCATATGCCTTGATAGTTATTCCTTTCATTCTTTCAATTACTCCTTCAAAGTATCCCAAATGTCTAACCAATTGAAGAGTATTAATATTCAAGCTCACACCTCCATTAATTAGAACTCTCTTTACCTTATGTTTGTGGGCATAAACCTCAAGATGTAATGTGTGATTATGATATGTTTGAGAGGGAAGGTCTTTTTCTATGAATATAAGGTGATGATTGGATGCGATATACCCTACCATGGCCTAGAATTATTTTGTATCTATATTAGTAAGTAGAAAAAATTGTAAGAGAGCCTTGTCTAAGACTTCTTTGTGTGCAGGGGAGATTCTCAAGAATTCCAAGATTGATATTTGTGCTAAGATTTTCTTGAGATGGTTGATTAAACTATAATCCATGGGATTTGCTTTTGCTGGGACTTTTGATTATGGAGGAGCTCCTTGGATGGTTACTCTCCCTCTTCATGTGGTGACTCGACACTCAATATTTTTTCCATGTATTGTAACTATGGAGATATGGCGTCCATACCATGTATGTCCTACAACATTGTCGTGGGAGTGGTCAACTTGGTTGTAGAATTTCTACTTTACAACATCATTTCATTTACCATGATCAAGCATAGGGTTCTTCTACATATCTAACTCATTATTTTTGGTCCCTAGGTGTTGATCAATGCTTACCTCACCGTGATCTGTGAGGTATCAAATGATGTTTTTGAGCTTCATATAGTTTGATATTTTGTGCCCTTTTATCGGATGATACTCACAATAGTCATAGTCATTATATCATGCAAGTTTAAATTGAGGTTCTTCATATTATCAGAAATCAGGGAGCTTTATTAAGTTCATTTGGGTTAGTTTGTTTAAAACTATTTCGATTGGTTCCCTTGGGAGAGTGTACTTACATCTAGCTAGGTAGTTGTTTGGTCTAGGTGGTGGTACTTGTGGAGGATTAGCATTTTGTATATTTTGTTGTTTGTTCAACTGATTTTGTGTTTTGTATAAACTTTGTGTCCAAAACACTGTAATTGGTTACTTTTTTATTTTTGGCCTAGAGGTGTGGTTTATCATTGGAACTTGACAGTTGGTTATTATCTTTGTAAATCTTCACTAACCCTTTAGCAAAAAGATCCCTTTTGATGGTAAGACCTATTACTATGAGTCCTTTAAATGTCGTGGTACATTGCATACATAGATGAAAGCCAACTTTTGTGTTTAGATTATTCATGATAATGTCTACTTATTATTGTTCTAGGAAAAGCCATTTACATTTGCTCACTTTATGTCTCTTCCTTTGTAGAAGGAAGTAAAGGTTTCTCACTATTTTGTTAAAGAAGATATAAGTCGTTTAACATGACTTTCACATCTATATTATATGAGAAGTTTGTGACAAATTGGTCTATGATTTCTTGAAATGTCTTAATGCCTGGGGGTAAGTGTGAGAACCATTCAATGGTTTGTCTACCTAAGCTTCATGGAAAAAGGTGCATGAGATATGTATCATTGTGGGCTACCTCTAGATATGCTATGTAGAATTCTCATATGTGCTCTTTTGGATTAGCACATCCCTTGTACTTGTCAAATTTTGGTATTTCAAAGTTAGGGGGAAATGGTAACATTGTTATGCTCTTATCAAATGAGTAGGGACATAGATCTTGGACAACATACAATTTCTTGGTTGTTTGCACCTAGATATCATAGATTTTATGTGTTAAGATTTGGATTTGTGATGTTATATTAGTAGGGGGATTGTAAGGTGGTGGGTTATATTTGTTGTATTGAGGTATTGTGGATGAATCATATGTTGAATTTTGATAAGGGGGATGTTAGAGGTCATAACATATAGGATGTGTTGAGGTTGAGGGTTTGATTGGTATTGCAGAGTGTTTTTTTGTTGTGGAGGTATATGGTTGTGTTTGATAATAGATTTATTATGGATGTTGGAGATTTTATTGTGAGGTCTGTTGTGTGATCAGTTGTTTTTATGCAAGTAGTAGTAGTTGATAAACAATGTGTTGTTGTTGTTGTGGCATTTATTTTTGTGAGGTGATGTATTGATGGTGTTGTGGTGGTTGTGGTGTTGGAGTTTTTTGGGAGATGTATTGATGTGTGAGTTGTTGTGGTTTAGGAGTTTGTTGTGAGATGTATTGAGGTGTAGATTGTTGTTGTGGTGGTTGTTGGGATATGTATTGATGTGTGGGTGGTTGTTGGGGTATGCATTTATGTGTGGGTGGTTGTTGGGGTATGCATTGATGTGTGGGCGGTTGTTGTGGTATTCATTGATGTGTGGGTTGCTATTGTGGAGTTATATGTGTTTGTGTTTGTTGTTGTTGATGTGTAGGTTGAGTTGGTTATTGTTATGGTGTAGGAGTTTGTTGGTGGTGTTGACACGTGGATTGTTGTTATGGAGTTAATTGATGTTATTGTATGTTAGGGATACTTGGGTGTATATTATATGAAGGTGGTGTTGTAAATAGATTAGCCCCATAATTCATCATGTTTTGAAAATCTAGGTTTGTTTGATTGCTTAGACCTTGATTGTGAAACAATGGATTTATGTTTTATCTTGAAAATTTTGTCGAGTCTATATCAACTGTTGCTCAATAGGTTGACTTGGTATATTTTGTATAGGTGGTCCTAGTATTGATTGTATGACATGATGTACCAAGGGTTCATTTCCATATGTATGATTAATTTATGCCATAACATGTGTAAAGACTCATTCCATAAGTGTATTGAAATCAAAGTTAGCGAGTAGTTTGGCACCTCCTTGTGCAAGTTTCAAAAAAATTAGATTAGGGTTAGTAATTAACAAGGCATCAATTTCCCTAGCCAAAGACGAGTCTTGTTACATTTCAAAGATTTGTTCCCTAGTGAATTTTGTGAATCCTTCATTTTCATGGGTAATGTCTTGTATGGTGATTGTTTGATCTTGAGATGTTTTGATTTGTATTGGAGTACTATAACCTCTAGGATTGAATTTGACATCGGGCATTCCTAGGGTTATTTTGGTAGCACTCGTGGTAGTGGGTACTGATGAGTCCAGTCTATGACTCAATTTTGATAGAAGTTTATTGTCTATTTTCCATAGTTGTCATAGACTTTGATGATTGGATGTTGATCTTTTTTTGATATTTCCTCAAAACCATAGACATTGGGCATAAGCTTATTTTTACAATCTTTAATGACATTGGCATGCTATATAAACTATCTATGTTGATTTTACATGTGGTTTAATGAATGCTACTTTAAGATAGTTACATATATGCAATTGTTGTGCATACTAATATTGTTTTGCAAATATAATTAGTCGCCTACACAATTAAAGAAGATTCTGCCAGCTGATCATTCGCCATAACGGTCAACAAGGTGGTCATTCAAAGGTCAAAGAAGGGAAGACTATCGATGGCGGGAGATTCCTCACTCAAATCGAAATTATAACTACCTTATAAATGGTCTTAATTGTTTGTTGAGAAAATATAGGCGTTACTATTGTGCTAAATTTGCGTTAAGGAAAACATGCATGACCAGATTCCACGCATGCGTAACCGCCTCTCCACTTTTCATGCTTTCCCTAAAGTGGTGTCCTCCTAATCTATTGGAGTTGACCACCTTTCTAGGTGATTAGTTAGTAGCTTTTCTCCCTATAAATAAGTCTCATATGCTCCTTCAAAAAAGGTTGCTTAATCTGATGATGTACTCACATTCTTAGTTTTTCAAGTAATACAGTTATGATGCTCCATTTTACTATTGTTTTTCAGTGAATAAAATGAAGTTATAAGTTCATGCATCTGAGTTTACATTTTTCTTAAGGAATACTCATCCAAGGGGGCCCACTTGGTGAGCATTCCGTTCTTTAGCTTAGCCATTACTTTCTGTTCAGTAATTAGTTAAAAATTTGGCATTGACTGTTCTTGTAGCCACTAGAATTCCATTTTCTGGTTGTTCCTGCAGCCAAAGCAGACAGAGCAGTTTCCTATTTGTTTACTCAGATTTTCATTTATGTCATGCATTTCAGCTTAGTATAGTTGTTGGTTGATGCTCAACACTTATGTTATTTCTTTCCAAGCAATTTACCTTCAACATTATGTTTTTCTTAGTTGTAGAATGAATATGGCTACTTTGGATCCTTAGTGCACCTACTGTGCTGACCCATTTCAAGTTCACATCCTTGGGTTGACAAGTTAAATGCACCTTCATGATTATTGAAATAGTTATTCAAATTAGATGTCCAATCTTTGAATCACAACTATAAGGGCTTAGTTGTTAGATCATTGTAGAAGGAAAACATTTTTGGCGCTATTGTCGGGGATGGTGTCAAACTAGGGAGTTATTTGGAGTTATTGATAGTTTTTGTTGATCTAGTATTTCTGGAAGATTTTTCTTAGTATACCCCTCACTTAGGAAAGTAATGATCCACCATTCTTTTGCCAATTCTTTGTGTGAGCTGGCTTATAGTGAGTTGATATTGTATGCATAGAGGAAGGAGAGATGCTCATGGGAGATTCCTTCCTAAAAATCTTGATCCATTCCAGCTAGTTGAGTATCAGAACCTACCAAGAGAAGAAGAAGAAGATCCACACCCCTTTGCTAATGCATTTCCTTATCTAACCAGTTCTAAAATTTCCTCTGAAGATCAAAATCAACTTGAGAATCCCTTTGCTTTGGAACTACATCAAGCAGGCATGGGTGATGCAAATAGAAACAGACCTAACCAACCAACTTTTCCTTTCCCCATTGCTCATTAGAATGAAGTTGACAACCTCAAAAATATCCCTGCTTTAGTCCTTCCTAAGTTCTTGATGCAGAGCATCATAAAAAAACCATCAACAACCTCATTTCATTAGGGAATTTCATTCCTAAACAAATCAGGAGAAGATCAAATTGAAAAAACTTTCACAAATTCATCCAAACTACTTTTCATCCAACCAAAATCCATTCATTTTCATTTGAAATTATAAGGCTATCAGCAACCAACTCACCATCTCCACCTTGCAAACCACCTTCATAATCAATTTCAACTTTGTTATTATCAAGGAAAAAGAACAACTAAACATGCACCTCTGCTATTAGCCATTATCAGACCATGAAATCATTGTATGCACCATATCTTTAATGAAATTAAACCAAGTTCATGCTCTTGTGTTCCTGTTCTGTCAGTTACCTTACTATCTGTAGAAAAACATCATTTTTCTTTACTCAAAACACCATGATTCCATATGATTCAAGACATCAAAATGATAATCATTTCTTTAGGATTTCTTCTAGACCATTGGTCCATAATAACCATCAGTACTTGGACAAATTCAAGACAATTTCCTTCATTCAATATCCTATTCCATCAGAATCTAAAGTTCTTGCATACAAAACACCACTATCACATAGGGTTTCTTTTGTTCAATACCACAAAACTATCATATATGCTTTCCAGACCCTAACCAACCATAGAGTCACCTCTAATATCACAAATGAGACTGGTTCCAAAGTTTTGGTAATCATTCTTTTCCTTATTTATCAGACTTACAGTTTGAAGCAAACATGCCCTTACTTTCCTTATAGGTCTACAACCCTTAAATCAGGTGAATGCTTTTCAACCACAAGGCTTATTCGCAAACTCAATGTACATTTAGGAACATTTTCCAACACATCACAACATATCAAAAGTTCTCAGTTGCTTTCCATAAAGAAAATCATCAGATTTCAAACTGTTCACTGAAGAAAGGCTACAAATTTAGGCCTATTTTACAAAGTAGCTACTATCAAATCAACTCCCAATCACTCAACAACTTCAAACAGTCAATTTTCATGTTACAAAACTCAATATTATTCTATTTTTAAAGGTGGAGAAACTTGAAATCACACTGTTATATCAAACCCTTGATTATAGGGTGAAAACACCAAAAACAAGGAGGGTTTCATGCATGAGACACTTACAGACCCCCAGTATACCAGCCGCCACTTGGAACATGGTTGAATATGTTTTATTATTCTTTTAGAATCATCTCCATGGTCATGCACACGTTCTTTCTCCAAAATCCTATTTGAAACCTCCATTTTCAAGTGAAAAACTCAGATTTTGCTTTGGAAGTAGCAACACATCATATCTTTGTTACCCATGCACAAAAAAACATTCTAAACACTCTAAGGACATCCTACACAGTCCATCCCACCAATATCTAGCCCTACATTTGGTGGGATGGAGAATTCTTCCCTAAAAGACTCTCAAAACACAGTGTGGAGAAATACAGCCTGAGGCACTGAAAGTTTCCTTCTAATTCATTTGTTTCTTAAAAGTTAACCCTCAAATTCCTTGAAATGAATACTAACTCCTTCTAGAATGAAATCACACAAGAATCCAACTCTTGATGTTCCTAAACTGACAATACAGAAATAGAAACAATGAAAGAATGTTGCAACTTAGAGAAAACAGGGGTTTTATTCAAAATTTGGTACAAGAATACAAAGATCTCTAATTGATCTCCTTTCCCTCACCATATGCGTAATTTTATAGATTTTATAAACTGAAAAATACCTCTCCAACTTCCTTGAACAACCTATTCCCCCAAGTTTCCACTTGTCTTTTCATATTCCTTCTCTTTTTACATTTTTGGCAATTTTGACAACATTACAAGTTGTGCATTTTTTTCATATATTTGACCACCTAGTGACTTTTACATGACTTGAATACACTCAAAATAGGACCTCATATGACCTTGAAAACAATAAAATTAGCTTTTACATGGCCTTGACACATCTTTTGACTTGAACATTACAAAATTAACATATTATCCTTTTGAAGGCATTTCATGACCTAGGTGCTCCTGCACCATACAACCAACCAACAAAAAGTTCCAAGTCCCTTGGAAACACATTGTGTCAACTTGCTTGTACCTACAAAACAAAAATCAAATCTGCCTTGTTCTTTGTCCTCTTCATCTTCTTGCCTCTCTCTTCTTGAATCTTCATTTGTCTTTGCCTTTTCTTGTCATCTTTTCTTTCTTCTCTTTTCCTTTTTTCCTTTTGCCTTTCTCAGTCTTCAACATCAAGTTCACAAACTATTTTCTCTTTCAAAAGGACACAGGACTGTCCTTTTCATCTTTTCACCAACTCTTTGCTCTACCAAGGACACAGGACTATCCTTGCAAACTACTTCTCTTCAGCCATCATCCTTGACCTTCTCTAACTAATCTTCTCTTCATCTTCTCAATTACTCCCATTAGTGGAGTATCCTTCATTAGGGCTGCAACTCTTCAGTGCTTCTTCAGACAAGAATCCATCAAGTTCTAACTACAACACAACTCATCTTGCCCCACCTAGGTGTCTCCACTTACTCTCCCTAGTCTCTTGGAATTTCTTAAATCAACTTATATGGATAAGCACTTGCAACCAACCAACAATCTCAAGCTACTATCAGCAACAACATAACCAAAATCAACTTTCCCATAGCATCTTTAGGCTCTGATACCAATTTGATGTAGAGAATCATAACAATTTAACCATCAACTCCTCATTTCATTAGGGAATTTCATTCCCAAACAAATCAGGAGAAGATCAAATTGAAAAACCTTTGACAAATTCATCCAAACTACTTTTCATCCAACCAAAATCCATTCATTTTCATTTGAAATTATAAGGCTATCAGCAACCAACTCACCATCTCCACCTTGCAAGCCACCTTCAGAATCAATTTCAACTTTGTTATTATCAAGGCAAAAGAACAACTAAACATGCACCTCTACTATTATTCGTTATCAGACCATCAAATCACTATATACACCATATATTTAATGAAATCAAACCAAGTTCATGCTCTTGTGTTCCTATTCTGTCAGTTGCCTTACTATCTGCAAACAAACATCATTTTTCTTTACTCAAAACACCATGATTTCATATGATTCAAGACATCAAAATGATAATCATTGCTTTAGGCTTTCTTCTAGACCATTGGTCCATCTTAACCATCAGTACTTGGACAGATTCAAGATAATTTCCTTCATTCAATATATTGTTCCATCAGAATCTAAAGTTATTGCATACAAAACACCACTATCACATAGGGTTTCTTTTGTTCAATACCATAAAACTATCATATCTGCCTTCCAGACCCTAACCAGCCATAAAATCACTTGTAATATCATGAATTAGACTGGTTCAGACTTACAGTTTGAAGCAAACATGCCCTTACTTTCCTTATAGGTCTACAACCCTTAAATTGGGTGAATGCTTTTCAACCACAAGGCTTATTCACAAACTCAATGTACATTTAGGAACATTTTCCAACATGTCACAACATATCAAAAGTTCCCAGTTGTTTGCCATAAAGAAAATTATCAAATTTCAAACTGTCCATTGAAGAAAGGCTACAAATTTAGGCCTATTTTACAAAGTAGCTACTATCAAATCAACTCCCAATCACTCAAAAACTTCAAACAGTCAATTTTCATGTTACAAAACTCAATATTCTTCTATTTTTAAAGGTGGAGAAACTTGAAATCACACTGTTATATCAAACCCTTGATTATAGGGTGAAAACACCAAAAACAAGGAGGGTTTCATGCATGAGACACTTACAGACCCCCAGTATACCAGCCACCACTTGTAACATGGTTGAATATGTCTGCTTATGCTTTTAGAATCATCTCCATGGTCATGCACACGTTCTTTCTCCAAAATCCTATTTGAAACCTCCATTTTCAAGTGAAAAAATTAGATTTTGCTTTGGAAGCAGCAACACAACATATCTTTGTTACCCCTGCACACAAAAACATTCTAAACAATCTAAGGACATCCTACACAGTCCATCCCACCAATATATAGCCCTACATTTTGTGGGATGGAGAATTCTTCCCTAAAAGACTCTCAAAACACAGTGTGGAGAAATACAGCCTGAGGCACTGAAAGTTGCCTTCTAATTCATTTGTTTCTTAAAAGTTAACCCTCAAATTCCTTGAAATGAATACTAAATCCTTCTAGAATTAAATCACTCAAGAATCCAACTCTTGATGTTCCTAAACTGACAATACAAAAATAGAAACAATGAAAGAATGTTGCAACTTAGAGAAAACAGGGGTTTTATTCAAAATTTGGTACAAGAATACAAAGATCTCTAATTGATCTCCTTTCCCTCGCCATATGCATAATTTTATAGAGTTTCTAAACTGAAAACTACCTCTCCAACTTCCTTGAACAACCTATTCCCCCAAGTTTCCACTTGTCTTTTCATATTCCTTCTCTTTTTACATTTTTGGCAATTTTGACAACATTACAAGTTGTGCATTTTTTTCATATCTTTGACCACCTAGTGACTTTTACATGACTTGATTACACTCAAAATAGGACCTCATATGACCTTGAATACAATAAAATTAGATTTTACATGGCCTTGACACATCTTTTGACTTGAACATTACAAAATTAACATATTAGCCTTTTGAAGGCATTTCATGACCTGGGTGCTCCTAGACCAGTTCTATGGACTTGTCACAAAAGATCCTGATACTTTCTTGTTCGAGTTTGACATAATCTGCAGGAGTTATGACTATACCACTGATGCCCATAGGCTTTAGCTATTTCCTACCGCCCTGAAAGAAGCTACATTAAGATGGTTCATGAGCCTAGGCATAAATACTATGGAGACTTGGGAGGACATGAAGACAAAGTTCCTTGAGAAATACAAGGAATATTGCAGGGGCAGTGAGATGTGAGGAGATGACAGTTTCAAGATGCAGCAAAAGGAAGATGCGAACCTGGAGTATTACATTGCAAGGTTTTTGTTTTGCCTACAGAAATATCCACACCATATACTTAATGAAGAATCACAAAAGTTGCTTTTCCTAAGAGGAATTAATGACATATGCACTGATGCTTTGGAATTTATGGGAGGTGGAGATATCTCCCAAGTTCCTTGGGAAGACATCAAGAAGATATGACATAACTATTCTAGGGCAGCTTCAAAGAAAGGGAGAGCTTATCAATCTTCTATGGGTAAGTCATCTACCAGTGGAGTTTCAAGAATGGAGATTACTCACTTGTTGGCAAACTTCAAGCAAGACATTATAAATAATCTAGCTACTCAACTAGATACACTTCAGGCCAAGAAGAAACAAGAGGATACAAAGGCAACATTGGTAGAGTATTGCCCTCATTGTAGACAAAAGAAGAAGGATTGCAGATGCAAGATGGTAGCTAATATTGAAAGTAAGCAGATTCCACCTGAGTTCAAGCCAATCCAAGTTGAAGAAGATCAAGTCTACTATGTTGCACAAAGGAGGCTATGGGCTCTAAGATAAGGTATGCCACTAGATCCACTCTCTTTTGATGGGCCATATTTCAATTCCTACTCATCTGGTAACCAATGGAAGCCTCCATATCCATCCAACTATGGAGGATATCCACCACAACCTTGGAGTAACCGTTCAAATGCTTGGCCTAATCACCAAAATTCTCCACCTCAGTGGTAGAAACCTCAAGGGAATTGGTAGTAGTTTCAAGGAAATTGGTAGCCACCTCTAAGAAATTGGCAACAAACAAATCAATGGAGGGGAGGACAACAATGGACAAACTAGACAAATAGTTACATGCAACTACCTCAGCCCAAATATCCTACTATAATGCCTCCTCTTGTTAGCTAAAGTTCAAATGCGCCTAAACCTACTCAGCTACCAGTTCAGCCCACACCCAACCCAAATAACAAACCACAACAACAACTAGTATACTCTGCTGATCCAAATCAATTCCTTGCATATACTATGAGTGAAAGTGACATCCACTTGCGTTCAAGAACTACTTTACCAACTCCTTCCACACCCATTATCACTGAGCTTCCTGTGGAAGAAGAGGACCCTCCGAATACCCCCATTCAACCTAGTGCACCTAAGAATCCTGAACCAGTCCTAGTCAAGCAGATTGCACAAACACCCCCATTTCCTCAAAGATTGGAAACTGTGAAAGAAAAGGAAGAAAAAGAGGACACAACTTTTGACATTTTAGATCAGTTGAAGCATATATGTGTCTAGATACCTCTATTTCAGGCCATAAAAGATGTTCCAATATATGGCAAGGCAATCAAGGAAGCATGCCTTAAGAATCTAGGCAAGAAGAAGAAATACCCCACTATTGTTCATGTGGTGGGACAACTAGTTGACATCATGCTTGGGAGAGTGACTGTTCCCAAATATAATGATCTAGGGAGTCCTATGGTAGGAGTTGTCATAAATGGGATCTAGATAAAGAACAATTTGATTGACTTGGGAGCAACAATAAATGTAATGACCAAGGATATCTTGTAGCAACTAAATGTTGCAAGCATGAGACCTACTCCTACTGTCCTGTAGCTTGCTGATAGTTCAACTATTAAACCCGATGGTGTAGTAGAGGACATTGTGGTAACTCTAGACTCATGGGAATACCCAACATATTTCATGATTCTTTCTCCTAAGGCCACACTAGGTGGGTACCTTATCATTCTTGGAAGACCATGGTTAGCAACAACAGACACATATATTGGATGCAGGACAGGAGACATGGCCATTTCTAATGGAAAGAGCACCAAAATGCTTGTTCTCTATCCTCTCGCTCAGCCGTCCCATGACATGGATAATTCTATATGGCCACTTGTTGGTGAAGAGGCCGAGGAAGTTAATTCTGTGGCATAACTTATGATGTTAGGAAAAATCTCTTTCATGCAGCTTCAAGATGAAGATGAAGTATTGTCTCATATAATTCAGAATCATTGTGAAGTGGAGGAAGCATCATCCTCTCACTCTGCTGCCCTAGTCAAGACACTTCTACCTGCTCTTCTTGCAGCCACTCTTCCTGCAATAGAACTTCCTGTAGCAACAAGCATGTCTCATACATTGCTGCCACATGAACTCAAGGTACCTAGCATTAGTGAAACAACTATGGTAGAGATATCTACACAAGTGCAAGTGACAGAAGGAAAATATCTGCACATCAACAATAAATTGGGTGAAGAACAATAGTTGTCATTGATAAACTCACTGAGAACCCACCAACATGCATTTGTGTGGGACTATCATGATATGAAGGGATTAGATCCTAAGCTTTGCACTCATAGAATTTACATTAGAGATGATTGTACACTAGTGAGGCAACCACAAAGAAGAATTAACCTTGCAGTAAGAGAAATTGTAAAAGGGGAACTACAAAAATTGTTGGATGCAGGATTTGTTGACCCCATTTCAGATAGCTAGTGGGTGTCAACATTAGTGATTGTGCCCAAAAAGGGAGGGAAGTGGAGAGTTTGTGTTGATTACATAGAACTCAATGCTGCCACCAAAAAATACCATTTTCCCTTACCTTTCATAGATCAAGTTTTGGACTCACTTGTAGGAAAGCAATACTTTTCTTTTCTAGATGGATTTAGTGGGTATAACCAGATCCAGATTGCACCTGAGGACCAAGAGAAGACCACATTTACCTGTCCATGGGGAACCTATGCCTACTCAGTACTTCCATTTGGCTTATGTAATGCACTTGCAACCTTTCAGAGGGAAGTCACTACCATATTCTCAAACATCTCTCATGATTGCATGGAAATTTATATGGATGATTTTACCACCTATGGTACTGATTTTAATGAAGCATTGGAGAATATTAGGAGAGTCTTAAAGAGATGTGAGGAACACAATCTATCTCTAAACAATGAAAATTACTTCATGATGATGTAGGAAGGTGTCATCCTTGGCCACTACATCTCTCACAAAGGAATTCAAGTAGACCCTGTAAAAATTGAGGTGATCACAAATCTTCCTACACCTGCAAAATAGAAAGATGTTAGGAGTTTCTTGGGCCATGCTGGCTACTATAGGCATTTCATCAAGGATTTCAGCAAAATAGCAGCACCATTGTATACTCTTCTCACTAAAGATGTTGAGTTTTAGTGGACTAAAGACTATGACAAGGAATTTTCTGATTTGAAGGTAGCTTTGACTCATGCTCCTGTACTCAAAGGTCCTAATTGGGAGCTTCCTTTCCACATCCATACAGATGCATCAAACTATGCCATAGGAGCAGTCTTAGGGAAAAAAGAAGGAGCTATTGAAAATGCTATTTATTTTGTTAGCAAAAACTTGCAAGGAGCTGAATTAAATTATATAGTGACAAAAAAAATGATGGCAGTAATCTATTCCCTCAACAAATTTAGGCACTACATAATAGGTTACCAAATCTTTGTGCACACAAATCATGCAGTCATTAGGTATCTCATGAATAAACCTTTGATAGGTAGGTTAGCAAGATGGTTATTGATGATGGAGGAGTTTGACATAACCATTGTAGATAAACCAAGGAAGGCCAATGTTGTTGCAAACTTTCTTTCACGGCTGACTATATCAGAGGACAATCAGGTCATAGATGACTATTTCCCTGGCGAGCACTTATTTTCCATCAGTGTACAAACACTCTGGTATGCTGACATAGCTAACTATCTGGTCACGAGGAGAGTTCCTCCCCACTTCTCTCCAAAAGAGAGAAGGGTGCTCATTGAAAAGTCATTTCCTTTTTCATGGTTTGCAGGATGTTTGTTTTACACTGGGCTAGACAATGTCATGAGGAGATGTGTGAGGGAAGATGAGACATATGATATTTTACATGCATGCCACAACGAACCATGTGGAGGACATTTTGCAGCCAAGAGGACAACAATGAATATTCTGAATGCAAGATACTACTGGCCAACACTCCACAAGGATGTAGGGAGATATACGAGAAAGTGTGATAGATGCCAAAGGATGGGTAGACCAACAAAATCTGATGAGATACCCCTTTGACCTCAACTAGTAATCACTCCATTTGACAAGTGGGGATTAGACTTTCTAGGACCCATTGATCCTCCATCCAATGGTAAGTCTTATATCTTAGTATGCACTGATTATGTAACTAAGTGGGTAGAAGTTAAGGCCGTGAAGCATGCAAGAGATAATAAGGTTGTTGAATTTCTTTACGGGGAGATTTTCACAAGGTATGGAGTTCCAAGAGAGATAGTGACTGACCAAGGGGCTCAATTTACATCAACCCTTGTTGCAACACTGATCAATGAGTACAATATAAGGCATAGGAAGTCTACTCCTTATCACCCCCAGGCCAATGACCAAGTTGAGGTGACTAACAAAGAAATTGAAGCAATTCTAACCAAAACAGCGGCTATTCATAAGAAGGATTGGGCAAATAGGCTGCCAAAAGTTGTCTAGGCCTATAGGACAACTTGGAAAACAACTACAGGCTTCACACCATTTGAGTTGTTGTATGGAAAGACAACTATGATGCCCATTGAATTTGAGCATAAAACTCTTAGGACTGCAATGGACTTGGGGATGGACATCTCTAAAGCACAAAGAGACAAAATCATGTAGCTCAATGCATTGGATGAAATGAGGAAGGAAGCCTTGCATCATACAAAGGTAGTGCAAAATCAGAGAATCAAGTGGCATGAAAAAATCATTAAGGACAAGAAATTCCAACCAAGAGATTGGGCCCTACTCTACGACTCAAGGTGTCAGGATAATGCAGGAAAATTGCAGACAAGGTGACTAGGACCATATGAGGTTGTTGAAGTATCCCCAATGGTGTTGTTCAACTCACTACTATTGACCCAATCAGATTTAAGCTACTTGTCAATGGTCATCGCCTCAGATTGTATCACAAGCCAACTTCCAAGGAGGAATTCTTGCAACAATTCACTCAGCATGCAACACCCGAACTTCCTGCAGCCGATGGAAGTGGACCTAGTGTCCCTCCTTTTGGCTAATTAAGGTATGTAATTTGTCATAATAAAGACTTCCACCTCTATGGGGGTCCAATTCTTCACCCATCCACCCATCCATCTCCACCTTTCTCTCTCTTCCATCATGCCTCCATAATTTCACTTCATTCCATCATAATTTCACTCCATTCCACTCCACTTTCATTAATTGCTCAACTGACTTCTCAAAAGGTGACTGGTACTTTCTCCAAAATCTTTGTAGCAGATCTTCCAAGAATCTAGTTATGTGCACACCAAGTTGTTATCTCTTAATTGTCTTCTAGTATGTTCATTTAATTGTTGTAAATTAATATAGATGTTCTCCATAGCATTTCATTATTACTTTCCCTGTCAAATTGTCATAAATTTCATGCATGTGAGGACACATGCTCAAATTTAGGTTAAGGGGGAAGTGTGAATGCTATGTCCACATGTTTGTCCATGTTGGCTCATGTCAGCAAAGTTTAAATTGAGTCGATTCAAATTCTGAGTGAGATGATGGCTCACATGTGTGAGGTGATATAAATCACCACCATTTTTCTTGATCATAAGCCTTCATTTATTACTCCTTTATTTCCTTTATTACTCCTGTCATAATCTTAAGCCAAAAAAAGGTAAAATTCAAACAACACCGGCGTTTGAAATTTAGATGTGTTGCAGGAAGGAGAAGTGTAGTTTTCAGACGAAGATTGCAGGAAGGGAAACTTTGTAGAGCAATTGTTTGATTGCAAACAACTGAACAATGGGAGGTGGGTAATTAGGAATGAACCCACGGTTCATGATGCATTACTATAGGATGCACCTAGCCAGGTCGAGTTTAGAAACTGTAGGTGGTTAGATTATTTCTTAAAGCTGAATGATTTTAATGAAGATGTTGCGTTGGAATTTACCAAGATATTGTCTGAGGGAAAGGCCATAGTAAAAGGGTTAGAAGTATTGGCTACTGAAAAAATAATTGCAAAAGTTACAGGGTTGCCTGTTGACGGTGAAAATTACCCTGCTTCCAGAGATGCCAGGTTCGCTAGGGCCAAATTTACAGAACCTAGTGACCCTCCATTGAGTGTGGATAAACAAGGTGCAAAAAGAACCTCTCTGCTTGAGCCATGGAAGCAAGTATCTATTCATGTTGTGAAGTACATTACCTATGAAGGTCGCCAGTCGAATCTACACTCTGTGCATTTCAAACTTCTGAATCATATGAGGCACGGGAGAAGAATGAATGTGCCAAACGTGCTATACCACCTTCTCTCAATCATGGAGGGCTAGACCTAGAAAGGTAGGGATAATTATGTTTCCCACCATTGTCTGATCAAATTGTTAGTTGAAAAGTCTCTGCATGATGTGTCTGAAATAACTTGGGAAGAATTCTTAAATGTTGATCAAAATAGACTAGAGAATTTGCAACCTAGGGTTTTGCCTCAACCTCGTAGGGCTAGCAAAAGATTGAGCATGAATGAAGTTACTCCTGGTTCCTCAACTTCTGGCATGGGCCCTAGTACAAACCCTCCTGCAGCTAAATAGACCATAGAGATTAGCTCTTTTGAGGCAGAGCATTCAGACAAAGAAAGTTCCTCTTCAAATTTTGATGATGATGTTCCTCTTGGCATCTTAATGAGAACTAGGGAACAAAAGAAAGAGGCAAAAATAAAGAAAGGAAAAGCTAAAAAGCAAACTGCAGGAAAGAAGGTGCCAAGCTCTAAGAAACAAAAGGCCAATTCTTCTTGCAATCGAAGAAGAACATGAGATCCCTCTTAGGAAATCAAAACCAACTGGGCCAGCCTTTGGCATGTCTCTGCAGGGAAGCCCTAGGATTAGAGAAACATCACAAGAGGACACGAAGGCCCCAATGGGGTAGGTAAATGTCGAGGAAAAGGACATATTTGAGGAAGCAACAAATGTAACGTTGGCAGACCTTGCTGCCATTGCTGAACAAGTTGAAAGTCAAGAGTTTGAGGAAAATCAGGAGCTCTTGTAGTAAGAGCAGAAGCAAGAGTTCCTATAGCAAGAGCAAGAGCCAGAACAAGAGCCCCTACAACTAGAATTAGCTGAACATTCAAAATTCCTGCAGCCAGTGCTACAGGAAGAACAAGCATCTATGCCAGGAAAAATTCTGGTAGGAATACATAGGCCCTCTAATTTTTCAATGCACATGGTAGCTATGAATTTATGGAAAGAGATGCAAAGAAGAGAAGAAGAATGGAAAGAGGAGAAACATAGGATGAAGAAAGAAATTCAAAAGAGAGATGAGGAAATTGAAGATAAGAATGCAAAAATTGTTGTTTTAAAGGAGAGAGTGGATAATATAGCAGCTCTAGTACCTCAGATATTAGAGTGCAAGACTCCTCCAAGAGTTTATGCCCTGTATTTGAAGGAGAAGCATCTTTCTTTTAAACTGGAAAGGATTGTTTCAGGTTTGAATCCTTCTATTGAGACTCCTCTTGAATTTTTCAATGCTTATAGGATTGCTCCCGAAATGAAGAATTTGTTGTGTGAATTTTACCTACATAATTATGCTGTGACCCAAGACCATGATTGGAATCCACTGTTGTATGTTGGGGATGTCCAATTAAGGGCATTCATGTCTTGGATACAAAATGAGATTAGTTGGGGAAAACAATTCAGGATTTATAAGCAAATAGAATTCAACACTCCCTTATCTATCAGGGCTGAATCTAGAAATCCAGGGGACATTTTCATGGATTGGCACATAATTCTTTATAGACCAAGCTATGGAAATAGGATCTTGTCTGAGAGAGAGGAAGTTTATAAAGAATATGAAGAGGTAGCAAAAACCAAAGGAGAATCTGTGATGGGATACCTGTCACAAAGGTGGAACAACCTAACTGATGAGTTAAAACAAGTTGAGCTTCACTCTATGTAGAACTATGCTGCAACACTTAAGAGAGTTGAAAGATATATATAGATTGGAAGGGCAAAGACACAATTTTGGCTCCCACTAACTTTTCAACCACCTATCCTATTGTGGCTTGTGCCAAATTTTAGGTTTTACCAGTATGATATAGCTGCAGAGAGACAAAGATAGAGTAGATTAGACAAACATCAAGGGTTCTTTTGGGACCATAATTCAGAAACTGTAGAAACTGATGTGGGGCAACTGGCAGTTGCAAACTTTAGGGCATTAACAAAACAAAGGAACAACCCCTCTTCTGCTAGAGGACCAACAAAGTCTTAGGTTGGGAGGAGTGATGAGTCCAGTGTATGACTCAATTTTGATAGAAGTTTATTGTCTATTTTCCATAGTTTTCATAGACTTTGATGATTGGATGTTGATCTTTTTATGATATTTCCTCAAAACCATAGACATTGGGCATAAGCTTATTTTTACAATCTTTAATGACATTGGCATGCTATATGAGCTATTTGTGTTGATTTTACATGTGGATTAATGAATGGTACTTTAAGATAGTTACATATATGCAATTTTTGTGCATACTAATATTGTTTTGCAAATATAATTAGCCACCTACACAATTAAAGAAGATTTTTCCAGTTGGTCATTTGCCATAACGGTCAACAAGGTGGCCACTGAAAGGTCAATGTAGGGAAGACTATCGATGGTAGGAGATTCCTCATTCAAATCAAAATTGTAACTGCCTTATAAATGGTCTTAATTGTTTGTTGAGCGAATATAGGCAATACTATTGTGCTAGATCTGTGTTAAGGCAAACATGCATGACCATATTCCACGCATGCGTAACTACCTCTCCACTTTTCATGCTTTCCCTAAAGTGGTGTCCTCCTAATCTGTTGAAGTTGACTGCCTTGCTAGGTGATTAGTTAGTAGATTTTCTCCCTATAAATAAGACTCAGATGCTCCTTCAAAAGAGGTTGCTTAATTTGATGATGTACTCACAATCTCAGTTTTTTAAGCAATATAGTTATGATGCTCCATTGTACTATTGTTTTTCAATGAATAAAATGAAGTTATAAGTTTTTGCATCTGAGTTTACATTTTCCTTAAGGAATACTCATCCAAGGGGGTCCACTTGGTGAGCATTCCATCCTTTAGATTAGTCATTACTTTCTATTCAGTAATTAATTAAAAATATGGAATTGTTTGTTCCTGCAACCACTAGAATTCCATTCTATGACTGTTCCTACAGCCAAAGCAGATAGAGTAGTTTCCTCTTTGTTTGCTCAGATTTTCATTTCTATCATGCATTTTAGCTTAGTATAGTTGTTGGTTGATGCTCAACACTTATGTTATTTCTTTCCAAGCAATTTACCTTCAACATTATGTTTTTCTTAGTTGTAGAATGAATATGGCTACTTTGGATCCTTAGTGCACATACTGTGCCGACCCATTTCAATTTCACATCCCTGGGTTGAAAAGTTAAATGGACCTTCATGATGATTGAAATAGCTATTTAGATTAGATGTCCAATCTCTGAATCACAATTGTAAGGGCTCAGTTGTTAGATCATTGTAGGAGGCCAACATGTACACTAGAGATATTAGGATTAGATTCCATGTTTTTCTTATGTTGGGATCTCGTTATAGGCATAAAATTTATAGTGATCCGATGAGATGGGATGAAGATGATTCAAGGATGATTTGAGTGGATATTTTGATTTGTTTCAAGTTGGACTAGTGATGACACCTAGGAAGGCTTGGACTAATGTTTTGATGATGTTTGGATGAGTGAAAGATATGAAACCTCCAATAGACAAATTTTTTTACTAGACCTTGTGCATGATGATAATCCTTGCTTGTCTTAGACTAATGAGTCCACGAAAAGGAAAAGGATAATGAGGTTACCAACTTAGAAGTAGACAATGATGACCAAGCAAGTTAGCTCACAAAGTTTTGATGCTAATTTAACTAGGTCCTTGAAAGGAAATTGTTTTCCAAGCAAGAAGCTAAACTAGATGATAAGATATGGAGAGATAAATCAAATGACCAATGAAAAATGTAGGTTGTTGTTTGGATGGATTTTTTTGGTTGTTTGATGAAATTGATTTTGATTCAAAGACAATTAAGAGGTGTTTAAAGAAGTCCAAAGTGGATGAATGATATGGGATGGAGATAAATGTTTTATGTTGTTGTTTTGGATAATGTTGATTACTACAAGTTTGTTTGAGCATGTCTCTAGTTCTATATTAACTATTGGTTGAAATTAGGAATCTAATTATATTGTTGAGAATTATGGCGATTTGTGATTGACAATCAAATGTGTCGCTCTACAAAAGCATCGTTTTAACTAGTAGAAGCTGTGCACTACTCCTTATAGGAGCAACAAGGTTTTCAAAAGTGTCGATTATATGTAAAAGCATGATTGTGTAACAGTCAAATGCATTGTTGTACTATTTTTTAGGATTTTGATAAAGAATTGCTATGAGATAAAAGTGTTGAGTTGCACAAATGCATCGATTTGTAGATAGAAGTGTCGATATGAAAAATCAAATACATCGAGATGCAAACATAAGTGGTGCAAGATGATAGTCAAAAGTGTCACTTTGACTCAAAGACAATTTTTTTACAATTTGAGCCTAAATTCATCTAGGGTTTTGAAATTTCTTGATTATTTGAAGGTTGATTTTTTCTTGTTTGATCCAACAAGTGATAAAACAACAAAGAATAGCATAGAGGACTGACTCTGAGATTTTTTGGATAGATTTTGCATGTATTCTTCAATAAGAACACATTATTTGATGTCACGGGTATTTGAACAATGAAAACATGCCAAAGATACACAACCTAGCTAGTAGTAGATCAAGTGTATTAACTTAGGATAAGCCCATTTGTTGAAGAAA
Organism: Sequoia sempervirens; assembly: GCA_007258455.2. Classification (NCBI taxonomy): domain Eukaryota; kingdom Viridiplantae; phylum Streptophyta; class Pinopsida; order Cupressales; family Cupressaceae; genus Sequoia; species Sequoia sempervirens. The sequence continues at coordinate 169,067,412 of VDFB02000002.1, read as the reverse complement.
ATACCTCTACAATGAATGGATGACTAGAGTATATGAAGGTCATGTACCACCTTCACACTTCTCACCTTAAAAAGGACAAGGTCCAAATCAAGGAATGTCACCTCAACAAGGGGAAGTACATGATGAGTTACTTCACACATGATTATGTACAGTGCATTATCCCAAGCTAATGATTGAAGTCTTAAAGGCTACTAACAAACAAGGTTCATAGTGGGGGATCGATAAACAGTGATCCCGTTCGTGGATGTGTGAGTCAAGTGGGTCTCTCTTTTCTCATCACCTATACATGTCTCGATAGATCGAGGGTCACGAGGCTTGGCTTAAAGGACATTGGCTACACCTTGGGGTACAAATTTCATTCTCACCCCTTTATATACCTTGCCTGAAAATGTGGTTGAGGTTAACCTTGAGGTGATGAGATCCCCAAGCATGCCTCCTAATTGAATTAAATGGTAATGACATTGTTTCTGATTCCCAAGGTCATTCTTAAGAGTTAGGAGAGAAGAGCATACATAGATAGTCACACCTTGGTTGTACAAAAAAAGAATATAAACTAATGGTGCTTTTGATTTCCAAGATCTCATGAAATGTAAGGAAAGAGCATACACAACCACTAGATTACCAAACATGACATACAATTCATTTTAGTGCACCAAATTCAAAAATGAAAGTTGTTGGTTCAGTTTTAGTACACCAAAATCAAATGTGCAAGTTGTTTTTCATTTTAAAGCACCAAATTGAAATATGCAAGTTGTGGGTTCAATTTTAGAGTACCAAAACTAAATGTGAAATTTTTTGTTCATTTTAGGAGCACCAAGATCCCAAATGTGAAAACTAGATTAAATAAAACCCTATAACAAAACAAATCATTAGTAGTTTTGTAATTTAGTCTTCTCCCAATGAAATCCAGACAACATGCAAATGTTAGCTCTCAAAAAGAAATACTAAGAAATAGGAACACGTTAGGGTTAGACAAAAAGAAAGATCAAAAAATAAATTGAAAACCATAACATAGAAAACACGTCGAGTTATACCAAATAGAAGCGTTGATTCTCTGCAAAGGCATTACTATAAAAACATAGAAATGCCAAACCTACATAGAAGCGTTGATTTAACCTGTAAATAGAGAATACATACATTAGAGTAGAAGTGTCGAATTAGGGTAAATGTGTCCTTATATATCAGGCATAAGCATTGATCTTGAACAGACATGTCAAATGACAATCAGAAGCAACTCTACAATGCAAACGTGTCACTGTAACCTACAAGAACAAACAAAAATAAATATCATCCAAAAGTGTCAAGTCAGAGCAAAAGTGTCAATCTGTTTTTGCATACATGTCAAATCTTGACAAAAGTGTCACTGTGAGAACAAAAAACACATCATAATTCTGCAAAAGTGCCTCTATAACCTACATGTCAACAAAAACTCAAAGAAACATTAAATTCAGGATGTGGGTCCCACGGGCATGCCAAAATATTGTAGGGGAATAATGGGTAATGGTTAGGAAACATAATTCAAGAAATTAGGGTTAGAAAACACTAAAAACTCTTAAGACAAATATCATTAAAACCCATGCTTAATGAAATTAGGAAAACAATGTTTCAAAGATTCAAACAAATGTTAGAAAACCAATTCAAATGACAATTAAATCAAAGAAAAAATGCAAAAACCTTACAATCCCAGTGTAGGATTATGCTCAGAATGTATGTGGATTGCTCAATTAAGCATAACCCATGATTGCAAAAGCTTAATGATGATTTGATTCATAAAAAGATGCTTAAATTGCTCAAGATTGCTCAAGAATTCAAGAATGCCTAAGCACATGAAAACTATGAATGATCAAGATTGTGTTCATGAATTTAATGAGGAAATGAGTTGTTTTATAGATTTATAGATATCTGATCAATGATGGAGATCGAAGATGAAGATCAACAGATGAGAGGAAATCAAGTAGATTAAGGAAGATCAAGGGATGAGATTCGATGAGAGCCCAAAATATCCCTATTTTCATGGAAAATTGGTTAAAGATGTTTTTGGAAGGAAAAATATCTATTCAAATTTGAATTTGAATTTGAATTATGGAATATTCCTTTTGGAGGGAATATGCCATTTAGATATTTTGGAGGGAAGAAAATATTTGAGAGAGAATTAGGATTTTTAATAAAATAATTGAAAATAATTTAATTAAGTGGGTTTGAAGAAAGAATAGAATTAATTAAATAATCAAAATTATTTAATCATGGTGGGAAGAGGAAAATTGAAATTTAATTAAATAATTTAACTAAGTGAAATTAGTGAGAAAATGATAAATTAATCAAATGACATTAATTATTTAATTAATAGAGGAAAATAAGGAATTTAATCAAATAATTATCTAAATTGTTTAATTAAAATGAGAAATTAGGTGAAAATAAATAAAATGATGTTAAAAGGTGAATTTGAGATGTGTGATACATTCAGACAATTTTAAGTGTCTACAATATTAAATTTTAATTTATCATAGTTTTGTTCTCAACATGGTTTTCCTTTGATTTATTGGCTAAATTCACTTGGAATAGCTCATTTCTTAATATTAGAAAAAACATTTTTATTAAAAAACTTGGAAATGTATGTTTTTAGGTCATTTGAGTAACTCATGCTTTGGTTGTGTCGTGATAGGTTTTTTTATGCGACTTTTTTCTAAGAGAAGAGAAAGTTATGAAATAACCCTTTAGAATTAAAAAGGAGATAAAAAAATAAGGGATATTATGATCCTTTGGTTAAAAGAGATATTAATAAAGAACATGTATAAAAACTCTTTTTTAAAAAGGTGGAAGAATAATTATTTATTTAAATAATTATTAAATGCAACCTTTGTGTTTGGAAACCACCCCTTAAGGCTTATTTAAGCATTTATGTGAGACTTGGAAATGTATGGAGGACATTAAAATGGATAATATTCAAGGATGGAGAAACATAGGAATTCATAATGCACAAAGGAGTGAAGGTTAGGGTCATTGGTTGACATTGAGGCATTTGGAGAAGGGGCACATAGTGTGTGTCCAACTCGAGGTACAACATACACCTAAGATTGTCTTGACTAGGGCTGTGTTATTTATGCCATGAGGCAAGTTGGGTTTTGTGTAAGAATCGGTTTCTCCCAGGGTGCTTTCTTGACATGGAGAGTTTGGACCTTAACTATTCCTTTGAGTGTCATATAACATCCTCTCTGTGATTTACATATATATGTTAGTAAATTTTATTTGCATTCATTATTTTAAATATTTAATAGATTTAATTATTACTGCTTATAAACGTTATAGGTGTTTTCATCATTCAGTTATTGATGCATATTAATGTTAATAGTATTTGATGGATTAATTATTGTTGCACAATTTAATTATTATTATTTTTAATAATATATATCTTTGTTTGTTGAATAAATTAAAATGAATTTAGATTTATCTATTTCGGAAATAGTGAGACCACAAGTTTTTTACTTTTAGCAGGCAACAAACTCGCTACATACTATGGAGAATGATAATTCATTATGACATCTATAGAATATCCAAAATAAACACCACATTCACCATAATGGCCTATGACTACTCCTCCAATCAAATGTTCACCATAGTGGTTGGATGATCTCTATGACAATCACCGTATTATTCATTAGTCATTACCATGATGAAAAATCACAAAATCGAAAAATCACAATAATGATTTTGCATTTTTTTACCTTTGTAAAGCAATGTAAAATTACCTTAAAGAACAAATAAATTGGTTCATGAGAGGATCATCATTTATTTTTATTTCTTGTTATTTTATCAATGCTTGATTAAATTGATTTAAGGTAGAAAACACACATTTAAGTGTTCTTATGAAACTCTTTGTTCTTTATTCACTTATATTAGCTAAGTTACTAAGGAAAATATATGTGCCCAAGTTAATTGAAGAATGTCTAAATAATTTTAGTGTCCAAGTTAATTTGTATCTCTATTTGCATAAGATCATGTGTTGATATGGGAAAAAAAAAAACTCTCTCCTTTTTTAAAATATACTCTTTAAAGAGAAAAACATCAATATTTTAGTTACAAAGTTAATTAGAAGGGCTCTTCCTTCTTGTTAAATCTATTTTAAATGTTTAAATGTTAAATGAATGAATATGGTGACTAAAACTTGACCGTATTCCTTGTTCTTGTATATATTTTCCCTCATCTCATCTACTTAAAAATCCTAAGTAGGTTAACAAATTTCATATTGATTATACTAGTTTAAGAAAGAATGCATTTTATATGCTTAAGATGTTACCTTTTTGGATTTATTTTAGTTAGTAGGGTGCAAGAGGTGTTTCCCCTTCCATCTAATACCTTGGAAATTTATTTATTAGGAGGGTTTCACTCCCCTTGGTGTCACTTGCATTGTCACCTTTTCATTTCTTAGCTCTTCCTTTTGCATCATAGGATGTGCCAAATGGGGATACATGCCACTTGTTTGTTCTTCATATTATTTTTCCTCTTCTCCTTCTTGTGTGTTAGTTGAGTTGTATCTTTTGTGCATTTTTAGTATCAAGTGGTCACATGTGATAATATTAGTCATTCTTCTACCTATAAATAATGATTAAATGATAAAAATTAAGACCTCATATGTGCATGTTATTAAATCTCCTTGTATCACCCAAAGAACATCAAGCTTTACACTCTATCATGATCCACACCCATAGTTTACAAACTAATACTAAAACAAATTTATACAAGGATTGATAAAAAAAACACAACTTTTATATTGACTTTGTATTAATAAAATATGGAATAATAATTGATTTTCTCTCCTTCAATGATTACACTTTGGTGTATATAGGTTCTAGACATCTAACATAGGCTAAACTATGCACATCATCATACATAATTACATTTATAGTGTAATTTTTTATGATAAACTATAAGTTACATGTATCCCAAAATGGATCATATCCCTAAATACCATCTATGAATGATTATCCCTATCGATGCATGTGGTGATAGACCAACACTAGCCATTATAGTTGTAGACACCTAAAAATGTCTAACACATCACACATTCCTCTAATTTGTCATTTTTACTTATTGTCTCTCATCATCCCCTTTCATCACTTTTAATTAAATAATTTCCAATTATTTGATTAAATTAACCTATTTTCTTCTATTAATTAAATAATTTTAATTATTTGATTAATTTATTATTTCCCCCCTTCATCACCTTAATTAAATACTATTTAATTAATAAAATTATTTTCCTCCACTTTAATTAATTGATTTCAAATTTCCCTCTCATGCACATAATTAAATAATTTTTAATTATTTAATTAAAAAATCACCATTCTTCTTATTCTCCCATAATTAAATAATTTCCTAATTATTTAATTAGCTAATTTTCTTCCACAATTAAATGAATCATTTAATTCATTTAGTTGCACATTCCCTCTAAAAATAGATTATTTCAAATTCAAATTCAAATCCAAATTTGAAAATATCTTCCCTCCATAAATATCTCAAAATATCTCCTTAAAAATAAGGAAGGAGCTTAAGTTAACTGAACTATTCCTCAACATGCATGGCCTCTCCATCTTTCATTCACTTTCAATCATTGATCTAAACTTTCAATCTCGACCATTGATCACAAGTCTTGACAATCTATACAATAAGCGTTCATCCCTCATTAATCTCCTGCTCAAAGTTTTGATCCAAGAGCTATTCCCTAATCTTGATCAAGTCTTTCCAATTTGACAATCAAGATCCACAACACATCTTCAAGCAAGCTTTTGCACAATTGGATTATGTTATGCATGAGCAATCCACATATCTTAAGACATAATCTCACACTTGCAACAATGGAGTAAGGGTTTGACATTTTTTGGGTGAGGTAAAAGTAGGCTTAATTTGGTTTATGTTCTTGTTCCTTTTGATTTGCTTTCATTTGATCTTTGTTAAATTACTTCATTGGTAATGAGTATAATTCAATTCATTTGGGTCTTGGATTTTTATTGTTTGATCCAACCCTCTTGCTATTTGACTTCTCTTGATTGATCTTTTCATTATCCTCGTTCACAATAGCCAAACACTATCTATAGTGCACACACAACATGAATAGTTATATTATGGTGCCAACATGTGATAACACTAATTGAGTTGATGTTGAATTAAACATTGGTGTGTTTCTCAAGTGTTAGTTGCATTTTGCAATGTTTTATACATTGTTAACTTATGAGCATTACAACTACGTGCAAAAGGACACTAATGCCCTGGAAGGACACCGACACATAAAATGGAATAATATTGCACTAGTACATACATGACCATGCACACTTTTGACCCAAATAATACTTTAAAAAAAATAGAGTTCTAAAATATGAATTTGACAATATTGAAACTTCCTCATGTCTTCTTCTTTATCATTTTTAGCTTTTTTCAACCTTTTAAACATGCACACTTCTTCTCTCCCTATTGCCATTTCTATTTTTAACTCAAAATAAACATGTGCAACCTCAACTCTTTTTTTTTTTTTTGTAAAATTTGAAATGAAAAAAGAAATGATTTATTATTCTTATTGAGGTAGGTTTTAGTAATAAGGAAAATCATATTGTAGTTAGAAATATACATAGCACAACTTAGTGTAAACAATATTTTGAATCTACAAATACTTATAATTATGGATTACAAAAAAGAAATAAAACCAACCTACATAAATATCTATGATAGGTAAAGCAAATGTGCAACAAAAAATAAATACACCTAGATTTATGAGGTCAGATTGAAATATTACATGCTCATGTTCATTAATAAGCACTAAACTTAATAAAAAAAATGTGCTTAGTTATAGGATTTGACGTTGAATATTTTTGATATATCAATATCTCCAAAGATTAGGTCTATATTAGACAACTCTTGAAAATCTATAAATTTGATTGCTCTTTGCTCTAGGTCAATCCTATAATTAGAAACTTGAACCTTTTATGTAGAAATGACCCTTTGTTGTAGAAATGAATTTGTTGTCAAATTTTCTCAAAATTCTATTCACGTTGGGTATCCAAACAAGGTGGCACTTAAAGACATTGATAGAGTTTGTTGTACTTGGCATGGGAGGTGATTGATTCCCCGCTTGTTGCCTTGGTCAGATGAAATCAATGTTTTTGACAAGATGAAAAACACTTGAAACAACCATGTAAATACCTAATTTATTTTGATCTATGCTTATGCAAATGTTATGCTCTTCTAATGATAATGCAATGCATAATTAAGCTTTCCTCTAACAAGTCATCTCCCCATCTTCCATCTCCTTCTAAAAATGACTTGGGGTTCATTATTTTATAGAATATCGTAGAACACAAATTTGAGAATTTCATTCTTACTCATCAAATAATAATTAATTGAAAAAAAATTGACCTCATACAAGATCAAATTTGAATTTAAAAATTTGAAAATCAAAATCTACCATTTTAATTTTAAATCAGATTTAAATTCATAGATTTAAATTCATACTTGTAAAATTGACTAACTCTTAAAATAATAAATTAAAATAAATTAAAACTTACATTTCTTATTTTTATCAATCCCAACTCTTAAAATAGTAAAATTAAAATCAATTGAAGCTCACATTTCTTACCACTTTTTATTAGAATACGGTACTTATACACTAGGCCTAATTATTGTCTAACAAACAAGCTATAACCTCTGAAAACAAGAAGGAAAATTGATAGGAACGCAATTTTGACCATTGCACCTGAATTTAAAGAAACAAAAATAAAAATTGAATAGTAATTTACGTTTAAGAATCCCCAGCGGCCCAAATCGCAAAAAGAGAAAGTGGTTGTTTAGGGTTTGGCGCAGAGCGCAGGGATGGCATCCTTCTCAGAGGCTCCCCCTGGCGATGAAAAGGCTGGAGAGAAGATCTTCAAGACCAAATGTGCACAGTGTCATACAGTTGACAAGGGCGCTGGTCACAAGCAAGGTGCATAGCTTTTCCCTTTCTACAGTAATTTTGGTCATTCCTAGTTTAGATATGTGAAATTTAAGTATATGTGGCGTATGGCGCAGGGCCAAACCTTAATGGACTGTTTGGGAGACAATCTGGAACCACGACTGGCTATTCGTATTCTGCCGCCAACAAAAGCAAGGCCGTGATATGGGGAGAGGACACCCTTTACGAGTATCTCCTCAATCCTAAAAAGGTATACCGCGCCTCATTACTTTGCACGCTAAACAAAATGATGCATGCATTGTTCACTCCAGGTCCTGTTTCTATTCTGGATCAAATTACCTGATTAGTTTTTTTTTTTTTCTTTCCAAAACATTTGGGTAAGAAATGAACTAAATTTTGCTATTCATTTAAAAAAAATAAAAATTTCCTCAAGTTATGGAGCTTGGGCTCCATTTTGAGATTACTGATGTCCTGTTAGAATTTACTACAAGTTTTGAGCTTATGCACCCGGTTTTCATCTTTGTTCTCCTTCATTTTTATTCTTATTTTGATTTTGAGTTGCTTAAAGCAGTTGCGTCACTATCCCTCGCCATTAACTGCACTTGGAAAAAAGACTCTAGTTTATGTTACTTTGGAGGCATATAATCTGAATTTTCTGTTATTGTGTCACCTTACCCATTTATTATTCTTCTTGGGAAATCTTTGGTGATGTCATGGGCACATTTTGCTTTTACTTATTTATTATTGTTTTGCTTGTGTCATATACTACCCCATTGCTACAAAACACCATTTTTTTCACTACACTCAATTTGGTAATAGTGCTATTTAGAAATTCATGATTTGATATTTATGTGCATTAAAGAGTTTAAACAAATAATTCTTGTTTGCTAATCATTCAAACCCCACAATTATACCCCATCCTTCATACGTGGATTGCAAGCACTGATGCCCAAGTTTCACGGCTACGTTTCTAATGTGATTTTACCAATTTACTGAAATCCGTGAGAGTCTGTGATGTCCCGATGCGGGCCCCTATCGGAAGGTGACGTAGGTCTGTCCGAGCGGTTTGCCCAGCCACGTGTCCGGGGTCTTCAGCGGGAGTACCTATCCTGGGGATGCCCCCTTAACGCTAAGAGGGGTGCTGTTCACTACTAGTCCGGGCTTTTGGTGCAATGGTAACTAACTTGGTATCAGAGCTGGAGGTCTTGAGGTTGAGACTCGTGGAGCGTGGTGGGCTGTGATGTCCCGATGCGGGCCCCTATCGGAAGGTGACGTAGGTCTGTTCAAGCGGTTTGCCCAGCCACGTGTCCGGGGTCTTCGGCGGGAGTACCTATCCTGGGGATGCCCCCTTAACGCTAAGAGGGGTGCCATTCACTACTAGTCCGGGCTTTTGGTGCAACGGTAACTAACTCTGTAGAAACCCCTTGTTTCCCCGTTTCTGAATCTGACTGTTTTTTTGTTTGTTTTGATGTATTTTGGTTTTTTTGTGATTTTTGAGAATAAATGCAATAATGCGATTTTGCAAGAAATAAATAATAAATTCAAATAAAATCTTTCAACTCTGTAAACTATAGGATCTATTGAAAATATGGAAGCCAGACTCTTTATTTATCTTCCAGAATGATTACAAAGAAGATCCACTAACATGCAATAAAAAAGGCAATGATATTTTTAATGAAAGAACCTGGTTTTTGCAGCAATGAATGTCCTTCAAGAAAATGTACGACTGAATGGAATATGCACTTTCTCCTTCTGCAAATGTCTGCTAATGATGCCAGAGAGTTAGGCGCCTCAAGAGATGAAGTCAGACTGGCATAACAGATGGCGATTTACTCAATACTGAGAAGTACGGCTTTCATGAGAAGTACGGCTTTGTTCAGCAGCATAAAATTAAATGGTACGGCTCCTTTTAGACTCTCCAGATCTAGATAAAAGGTGCGCCTTGATGGACGAAACTTGATCAATTTTCAATTCACAATAACATAATGGCTCGATTTTCAATGAAAATGCCTTATACTCTTGAAAAGTGCGATTTCCTTAAAAATAGGGATCATTAAAATAATTCGAACTTTTGATTTTAATATTTCAATAGTCTTTGCTCAAATTTTTAATTATAAAATATAATTAAAAATTGGCCCCTTCTATGATGGGCGACCCCTTCACTTAAGTTATAATATTAACATATTATAACTTTATATTATATGCTCAATTTAATTAATATTTAATTAATCAATCAAATATTAAT
>VDFB02000002.1:168995699-169057128 GCA_007258455.2 Sequoia sempervirens | reverse complement strand
TAATTTTTCTCTATGGAAGCTAAAGATTCAAGCTTTATTGGTGAAGGATGGATGTGCCTTACCTCTCAAAGGGGTATCATCAAAACCTGCATCCATGAGTGATGTAGATTGGAATGAAAAAGACAGCATGGCTTGAGCAACAATCGAATTATCTCTAGTAGATTTAGTATTATTCAATGTTGCAGAGGAGAAAACTACACATGACTTGTGGACTAAGCTCGAAAAGCTATATGAGACAAAGTCATTGGCAAATAAAATTTTGTTATGAAGGTAACTATATAATTTGAGAATGTGTGACAATTCATTTGTCATAGATCATTTGAATGATTTCAACACACTAACAAGGAAGTTGGCTTCAGTGGGCGAAAATTTTGAAAAAGAGGATAAGGCAACAATTTTATTTTCTCATTTCCTGAAACTTGGGATCAACTAGTTAAGGCTTTTAGTAACTCAAATCTAAGTGGGAAATTGGTCTTTGAAGATGTTGTGGCCACTGTAATTTTTGAAGATTCTAGGCAAAAGACATCTCATGGATCTTCGTCTAATGAATCTCTAATTGCAAGAGGCAGAACTCAGGAAAGAGGAAATACTAAGCATGGAAAAACCATGTCCAAATCCAAAGGGTGGAAAAGAGTAAAATGTTGGAATTGTGGAAAAAATGGACATATCAAAAAGGATTGCAGAATGCCAAAAGCAAGCAAAGAAAATTATACTTCACAAGCATCTGAGGCCAACATAGAAAAAGTTCAAGCACAATTGGAAGATGGAGAGGTATTAACTTCTAATCTGAGAGGTTCTTTACTTCATGTTTGGATTCTTGATTCTGGTGCTTCCTTTCACATGAATCCACACAAAGACTGGTTTTCTTCTTATCATTCATGTGATGGAGGTATGGTTTACATGGGAAATGACAACCCCTATGAAGCTATTGGTGAAGGTGACATAATAATCAAGATGTTTGATGGAATAGTAAGGACTATTCAGCATGTCAAAAATGTACCAAGATTAAAGAAAAAATTGTTGTCTTTTGGAGTTTTTGATGAACAAGGTTACCGATTTAGAGATGAAAATAGTTGTCTCAAGGGAGAAAAGGTTGGAAATCTCTGTAGGCTAGTTGGAAAACTAGTAGTGGAGAGGTTGTAGTGGCATCTGATGTAGAAAAAGACTCAGTGTCAACCTGGCATCAATGGCTAGGCCATATGAGTGAATGTGTCTCAAGGTACTACTAGATAGAAATCTTCTCCCAGGTGCCAAAAGTAAAGATTTAAATTTTTGTGAACATTGTTTGTTTAGAAAATAGAATAGACTGAGTTTTTCTAGAAGAACTACCAAAAGTAGAGATGTGTTAGAATTAGTTCATTTAGATACTTGGGAATATCTTGTTATATCTATTGGGGGTTCATGATATTTTGTTTCATTTATAGATGAGTATTCTCGTAAGGAATGGATTCACCTTCTCAAGAAGAAGTATGAAGTGTTTTCTTATTTTAAGAAGTTTAAAGCTCTAGTAGAGAATCAAAAGGGTAATACTATAAATTTCTAAGAACATATAATGGAGGAGAATTTTGTTCAAGAGAGTTTAACTAGTTTTGTAGTGAGTTTGGTATTACAAGAAAATTGACAGTTGCTAGGACACCACAACAAAATGGTGTTGTTGAACACATGAACTATACAATTATGGAGTGAGTCAGATGTATGTTGAGCACTATTGGTTTAGAGAAAAACATTTGGGTAGAGGTTGTTTCTACAACCTATTTCTTGATCAATGGATCACCCACTACAACTCTTGATAATAAAATCCTTGAAGAAGTATGGGTAGGTAAACTTATTGATTATTCTTTTCTTCATGTATTTGGTTCTGATGATTATGCTCATATTCATAAATAGAATAGGAATAAGTTGGACATGAAGTCTACAAAGTTTATTTTTCTTGGCTATATAGAAGGTACAAAGGGGTATAGGTTGTGGGATATTACTTCCCACAAGGTTATATTTAGTCGAGATGTTTATTTTAATGAAAATTCAATGCAAAGAAGTAAAGAACAACAAAGTATAGAAGTTATTCCAGTTGAGTGGAAAGTTATGATGATAATATGTAGGTACCAAATGAAAATCAACAAGGTGAACAACAACGAAATATGCTACAAGGTGATATATTACCCCTTGTAAGGAGGTCCACTAGAGTATCCAAAGCACCTGAAAGGTACTATCCTACTTGTAATTCAACTTATGCATTACTAACTAATGTTGGTGAACCTAGTTCATATCAGGAAGCTTGTGAATTTGAACGTGCAAGCAAGTGGAGAGTTTCCATGGAAGAGGAGATGGAATCTCTTCATAAGAACAATACATGGCAGCTTGTACCATTGCCAAAGGGGCGAAAAGCTATTGGAAACAAATGGGTCTTCAAATTGAAAAGGGACATAAATGATAACTTGGAGAGGTATAAAGCTCGACTAGTGGCCAAGGGGTATGCTTAAAAGTCCGGTATTGATTTTCATGAAAATTTTTGACCCGTTGTATAGTTAAGTACTATTAGAGTTGTTTTAGCTCTAGTTGCTAGTTTTAATTTGGAGTTAGAATAGTTAGATGTAAAAATGACCTTCTTGCATGGTGATCTCTTAGAGGAGATTGATATGTATCCATGAGAAGGTTTTGAGGCAAGAGACAAGGAGAATCTTGTTTGTAGGTTGAGAAAATCATTGTAGGTGCCAAGGTGTTGGTATAAGCAGTTTGATTCCTTCATGGTGAGTTTTGGATTTAGAAAATGTGAGGCAATCATTGTGCCTATTTTCATAGGTATGATGATGATATTTTTATTGTTTTGCTTTTGTATGTTGATGATATGTTGGTAACAAGTCCCAACATGAATAAAATTATCCATTTAAAAGCTCATCTTGCTAGGGATTTTGAGATGGAGTTAGGTAGAGAAAATCAGATTCTTGGAATGAGGATACATAGAGATAGAAATAATAGGAAAATATGGTTGTCATAGAAAACTTATGTGGAGAAGGTTTTGCAGTGCTTCAATATGAAAAATGCACAACCAATTAGTACTTCATTTCTTATTCATACTAATTATCTCCAAAACAGTGCCCTAGCACAAAAGTAGAGAATGCATAAATGTCTCGTGTACCATACTCATCATCAGTTGGTAGTCTTATGTTTGTCATGGTGTGCACCAGACTAGACATTGCACAAGCAGTGTGAGTAGTCAACTGTTACATGGTGAATCTAGGTCCTGAGCATTGGATGACTGTGAAGTGGATTCTCAGGTATTTGAGAGGAACTTATAATGTTGCTATTTGTTATAGTGGTAGTAGTCTTCAGGTTAATGGTTATGTGGATGTAAATTTTGGTGGAGATAGAGATAAGAGAAATTCCACTACAAGTTATTTTTTCTCCTTAGTTAGAGGTTTTGTTAGCTAGGCATCAATGTTGCAGACAATGGTGGCATTATCTACTACTGAAGCTAAACATATGGCTACAACCCAAGCTAGCAAGGAGGAAATCTAGCTTCATATACTTTTGGGTGAATTGTAGGTAAATTAGGACAACATGGTGTTGCATTGTGATAGCCAAAGTGCTTTACACTAAGCACGAACCTCAGTATATCATGCCAAAAAAGCATATTGATATTCAATATCACTTTGTACATGAGGTGGTGGAAGGAGGACAAATATTTTGGCCAAGATACACACTAATGTAAATATTTTGACAAAGACCAATTGTAGAGAGAAGTTCATCTGGTGTAGAACCTCTCTAGGCTTGTATGTTACTTGATGATTGGCAACATTGGCATTGGTCTTTCAATATGAGGATTTATTCGCAAAAGAGGAATTTGACTTCAAGTGGGAGATTGTTAGAATATGAAGTCAGTTTTATTGTTATTCTAGTAGTGATGGGGGTCCCAAGGGGGCTATCATAGCCCCTTGCATGGTGAAGGTGTTTTTCGTTAGGCAACCACACCAAAATCGTTTCTAACAAAGTCAAATTTTGTTTTGGTAATCTCTATTTTTGGAAATTTTTCCAAATGTTCAACATGCAGTTAGTTGTATGAGTTGCACTTTCTATTTTTGGAATTTTTTGTTGGACAAGGACTCTACAACTCAAATTTATTATACTCTGGTGAAGTCACATTTTTTGTAACTTTTCAAAAGATTGTTGTAATTGTGAATTTCCTAAGAAATAAAATACGAAAGATATTTGCTCGTGGTTTTTTCCTAGTATAATTTTACCAGGTTTTCCACGTAAATATTGTGTTATTATTTTTCTCTATTTTATGCATTGTAATTTTTCTTACATATTGTTGCTCTATCTTTATTTCAAAATGCATCTTCTCACTTTTAGTTTTTTTTGGTTGGTCAATTTTGGAATTGCACCAAGTTCCTTGATTTTAAACCTTCAAGGTTTCTAAATTTTAAATCTTGTAGTCTTTGACATTTCTCCATAATGAATGAAAATACACCTTTTAACTTTGGGATTCAAATTGGACCATTACTCCTTAGACACTTAAGAAAATGCCTCACAAACAACTATCTAAAATTGTGTCACCATTATTTTTCTTTTGGTCCATACTTCTTGTCTTGTTTATGTGTACAAGTAGGAGACATTTTCTTCAAGTAACATGTGGTACTCACCACCTTTGTCCAAAACTCTTGTCTTAGGCCTACACTACTCAACATACACATAGCCTAATCAAGAAAATTTGTGTTCAACCTTTATACCACCCCATTATACTATAATACATATGTGGTAATCCTTTTCTTCACAATCCCAATATTCTTACATAATATATCAAACTCTTTATAGTAGAATTCACCTTCATATTTATCCCAAGTACCTTGACTTTCTTATTGTTCTAATTCTTATCAATATATAGGTATGAATCCATGCGAGTTGTGGCTCTATAATTGGATTGATGCTCGGGAATGAACAAGGAAGGGGCTTGATTTGGGTAAGATTAAGTTGGAATATTGAGAAACACCTTAGACTTTGTGAAGAAAATATATCCAAGAGTACCCAAAATAATCGTCAACAAATGATAAATATTATAGAGACTTATTGTTGAAAACAATGTGAAGCAAAATTGTAATATTAACTTATGAATTTGTTTGCAAACTAAAAATTAGATTAACCAAATTGAGATTATGTGTGATTGCACATACAACACTAAGATAAAAATCAGCAAACCATAGATAACACCATATTAATGTGGAGAAACACTTTCAAGAAAAACTCTACACAAGAAAGAGGGCAAGAAAATTATTAATCTACAAAGAGAATTATATAATAATACTCTTCACTTTTATTCCCTAATCAATCCAACTTGGATACCAACAAATACACATATAAAACTACTACCCCACAACTACAATTTATAGAAAATTGTGGGAGGGAAAACTGACGAGCTCAAAATATGCTCATAATTTGAGTATTATGATGTATTTTTAATATCCCTACTTTTGTTGCTAATGGATGTTTTAACTCTTTAATTAAAGACTTCTTATCTGAATTTGGGTAGTATCCTGTAGCAACATTCCTATATTCCTGCAGCTTAACATCTCTATGTGTCTTATTAATTGCCCTGTTTGACCTCCCGAATGACTGATATAATGCATGTGGTTTTTGAATGATGGAATAGATTTAATATGTGATTAATGAATGTATTGTGTTGTTTGCCACACATGCTTTCTTTTGCCTCTGTCACCTTGTGCATCGCAGGTTGTTGAAGGGAGCATGAATGAGTCAAGCGCAATAGATCTCGGTCTTGCAGTAAAGTCCATTTGCAGCACGGCGTCGAGGAAGTTGTTCCAGCGAAAACTCTCTGACCAGGTCATTGGGAAGAAATCTAAATGATCATTAAATCTGGGAAGAGTGGAATGCTAAATTCTCTCTGGATCGTGTTGAACGGATATGCTTTCATTTATGAGAAGTATGTTCCTCAGTTTCAAGATACATTTTATGTCCACGTCTTTCTTTGTTAGAGTTGGTTGCTTTTATGGTTTAAATAAGTGTTCCTCCTGCACGGGTGAGCAACCAGAGTATGTAAAAGTTAGTATTATAATGAGAGATAGTGTTTTGTGTTAGTTTTCATATGAGCAGAACAATGTATATCATTTCGAGTTTATGAATAAAAGCTGATGAAGTTTTGAGTTCAATTCTGGCATAACTAGTTGATGCTTGCTAAGGGGGCCCACTTAGTAAGTATTTGTAGTTAGTTAGTTAGTTGTTTATTTCATGTTGATCATAAGTTAGATTTTATTCTTGAAAGTTTCAGCACAAACTCAGTCTTATATTGTTCCTATAGCATCGAAAATCCATCCCTATGTTTGTTCCTGTAGCATAAGGCCAGTTCATAGTTTGTTTCTTAGTCATAGTTGTTATGATTTCTAGTTTGATTAAGTTTAGAAGGCTTCGTATTACATTCCTGTAGCATAAGTAGAATTCCTTTCATGCATTTATTTCTAGTAAATCGTGACTGAAACTGGTTCTTAGTGCACATACAATGCCGCTCCATTTCAAGTATACATTCCCTAGTTTGACAATGTAAATGAACGACCATAAGAAGATGTTAGTCGCTTACTGGAATGTCCAATTCCTAGCTTAGGATTTTTTGTGCCTTTGATATCCTTTTATGGGTGCGACCATTTTTTGGCGCCGTTGTCGAGGATGGTGTCAAGCTAAGAACCTGTCATAGTCATTGCTAGTAGTAGTTTAGTCTGTTATTCAAGCATCTTTAAATTCATTCTATTGCATGCATAGAAGAAGAGAATCTCTGGGAAGATTCCTCCCTAACTTTCCATTCCTTGATAACAATCTTGAACCAACTTATAATCTATTTGAGGAAGGAGGAGGCCAAGATATCAATCCGTTTGTTGAAAACCTACTTGTTGAACCGCCATTTGATCTAGCTGACGAAGAACCTGAAGAAACTCCATTTGCTTTGATACTCCATCAAGTAACTATGGCACGTAATCCACCTAATCGACCTCCTACTTTTGAATTCCCCATTATTGCTTAGCAAGATAATGATACCCTTAAAAATATTCCTTCTTCATTACTTCCCAAGTTCTATGGACTAGTTACAAAGGACCCATAAACTTTCTTGTTTGAGTTTGATATCCTATGTCGCAGTTATGATTACACTTCAGATGCTCATAGGTTGAAGTTGTTTCCTGCTACTTTGAAAGAAGGAGCCCTTGGATGGTTTATGAGTTTGGGAAGAGGTGTTGTTGATAGTTGGGCAGCCATGCAAACAAAATTTCTTGAGAAATACAAGGAATATTGTAAGAGTGGTAGTAAGGGTGATGATATATTCAAAATTCAACAAAAGGAGGATGAAATCCTGGAAGACTATATCTCAAGATTCTTGTTTTCCTTGAAAAATAATTCAGACCATACTCTTAATGAAGAATCTCATAAACTACTTTTCCTAAGGGGAATCAGTGATACTTGTATAGATGCCCTGGTATAACCCAAGTGTCTTGGGATGATATCAAGAAAATATGTCTCAACTACTCTCGAGCAATTGTTAAGAAGGGTAGAGGTCATCAAGCCACAATGGGAAAGTCCTCTACTAATGGAGTTTCAAGGATGGAGATCACAAATTTGCTGTCTGATTTCAAGCAGGATATCATAAACAATATGGCTACATAGTTGGATACTATGCAAGGTTGGAAGAAACATGAGGAAGCTGAAGCAATCTTGGCTGAGTTCTGTCCACATTGCAGACAGAAGAAACGTGACTGCAGATGTAAGATCGTGGCTAACCTAGAGGCTAAGCAGTTACCTACTGATTTTAAGACAGTAGAAGGTGATGATGACCAAGTATTCTTCGTTGCACAAAGGCGAACATGGGCTCAAAGACAAGGTATGCCTCAAGATCCTTTGACTTTTGGTAATCCTTATTCTAATTACAATAACCAATGGCAACCTACATATGGCCCATCACCACCTTGGAATACTTCTCAACCATACTGTCCTAACTATCAGAGTCCTCAATGGCAATCTCCTCAAGGAGGTTGGCAGCAGCCACAAGGACAATGGACTCCACCCCTAGGTAACTGGCAGCAGAGTCCTCAATGGAGAGGTTCTCCGCAATGGCAAAACCAATCCCCTCTCCCTGCAACTTCAACAGCCACAACCTCCTGCTCTTATGCCACCTCCTGCAGCACCTGGAGCAAATACTGGCCCTCCAAAACAAACGCCTATGCCTTCTCAACCATTGCCAAATCCTAATAATAAGCAGCAGCAACAACAACAACAACTACGTATTTTGCAGAAGCCAATCAGTATCCAAATTATGCCTTGAATATTCATGATATCCATCTCAGGTCTGGAACCACTCTCCCTACTCCACAGCCGCCTGTAATAACAGAGATTCCAGATTCTGCCTCTGAACAACCTCCTAATCCTGCAGAACATATACCTGTATTAGATACTGTCTCTAAGGAAACCTATCATGCAACATCAGGCCAAACTGCCTTTTCCTCAGAGATTGCAAATTACTACATCCAAGTCTATGGAAGAGCCTACCTTTGATATTTTGGATCAACTAAAGAATGTACATATTCAAATTCCTCTTTTTCAAGTCATTAAAGATGTCCCAATTTATGGAAAAGCCATTAAGGAGGCATGTTTAAAGAAACCGAGAAGAAAGAAAAAGGATCCCCAAACTATCCATGTTTTAGGACAGTTGGCAAATATTATGTTAGGGAAGGTAGTCATTCCAAAATATACTTACCCTGGGAGTCCTGTGGTACAAATTAATATTAATGGCCAAATAGTAAAGAATATTTTTATAGACCTTGGTGCAGCCATCAATGTAATGACCAAGCATACAATGGAGTGTTTGAAAATTCCAACAATTCGGTCTACACCTACCATCCTGCAGCTTGCTGATAGTTCCACAGTAAAACCTGATGGAGTGGTAGAAGATATCATTGTCATCCTTGAGTCTTGGGAATACCCAGCAGACTTCACCATATTGTCCACTAAGGAAACTTTGGGAGGATATCCTATTATCCTAGGTAGACCATGGTTAGCTACAACTGATGCTTTTATCAGATGTTGTTCAGGAGATATGACAATTTCTGATGGTCAGTCAAGAAAGAAATTGGCTTTGTATCCACCTGCCCAGCCTCATCCAGACTTTTCTCAACCAATTTGGCCAGATTTAAGAGAGGAAACTAAAGAAGTCAATTCATTGGCTCATCTAATGATGCTACAAACTAATCCATTTTCTCAGCTTCATAATGAGGATTACCTGCTTTTACACATTTTGCAGTCCAACTCTAATCTGAGTAGCCCATCTGCTCCAGATAACTGTTCTCAGCAGTGTTTCCTGCAACAACTGAATTCTGAGAGCCTGCCACCTGAATCTCCTGCAGCTTATCACAAATTGCTTGCACATGAAATACAGACACCACCTTTATCAACAACCTCCATGAATGATCTTACCAAGAAAGTAGAAGTATCTCCAGGTCGCTGTCTGAACATCAATAATAAGTTGCTTCAATCTCAACAAGCTGCCCTAGTCACAATGCTGCAAGATCAACACAGAGCTTTTGCATGGGACTATGGGGATATGAAGGGAATAGATCCTCAGCTCTGTACTCATAGGATCTACATTAAGGAAGACTGTTTACCTATTAGACAATCTCAAAGAAGGATAAACCCAACACTCAGGAAAATAGTTAAAACAGAGCTCCAAAAATTGTTTGATGTTGGTTTTATCTACCCCATTTCAGACATTCAATGGGTATATCTATTAGTGATTGTCCCTAAAAAAGGTGGAAAATGGAGAGTTTGTGTAGACTACAAAGAGCTAAACATAACAACTAAAAATGATCACTTTCCACTGCCATTTGTTGACCAAGTACTAGACTCATTATCTGGTAAAAAGTATTTCTCCTTTTTAGATGGATATAGTGGGTATAATCAAATAAGAATTGCCCCTGAGGATCAAGGCAAAACAACCTTTACCAGTCCATGGGGTACTTTTGCCTACTTTGTCTTACATTTTTTGGACTGTGTAATGCACCTGCAACATTTCAAAGGGCATTGATTAGTATTTTTGCTGACATTTCGCATGATACTATGGAGATCTACATGGATGACTTCACTACTTATGGAGTTATGAAAAAGCATTAGCTAATTTGGAAAAAGTGTTGAAAAGATGTCAGGAGAAAAATTTGTCTTTGAATAGTGAGAAATGCTTTATGATGATGCAAGAGGGAATTGTTTTAGGCCATCATATCTCTCAAGTAGGAATTTAGGTTGATCCTGCAAAAACAAAAGTTATTCTAACTTTGCCAACACCTATAAAACAAAAGGATGTTAGAAGCTTCTTAAGACATGCTGGATATTATAGAAGATTTATCAAAGATTTCAGCAAAATAGCCAGTCCATTATATGCCTTATTGACTAAGGATTTTGAATTTAACTGGACTGAGGCCTGTGACAAATCTTTCCTACAGCTTAAGAACCTACTTACTTAGGCACCTGTTCTTCAAGGACCGAAGTGGATCCTGCCCTTTCATATACACATATATGCTTCTGATTATGCCATAGGGGCAGTTTTAGGACAGAAAGAGAATTCCATAGAGTATGACATATATTTCATTAGCAAAAACCTTCAAGGCCCTGAATTAAACTATACTGTCACAGAGAAAAAATTGCTAGCAGTTGTGTATGCCCTGAACAAGTTTCGACATTATGTCACTGGTTACCAAATATTTGTTCATACAGATCATGCAACAATAAGGTACCTCATGAATAAGCCTGTCATATCTGGCAGATTAGCAAGATGGATCCTATTGTTGCAGGAATTTGATATTATAGTTATTGATAAGCCAGGCCGAGCTAATGTGGTGGCTAATTTCTTACAAGACTTCAAACAACTACACCTCCTGAGGTAATTGATGATAGCTTTCCTGATGAACATCTGTTTTCTATTGCTGCTCAAACTCCATGGTATGCAAATATTGCAAATTATTTAGCAACCAACAAAATTTCAGCACACTTCTCACCAAAGGAAAGGAAATTGTTGGTAGAGAAAAGTTTTAACTTTTCATGGATTGCAGATTGTTTATTTTACACAGGACCTGACCAAGTTATAAGAAGATGTGTTAGGGAAGATGAGACCTATGAAATTTTGCATGTTTGTCATGATGAGCCATGTGGTGGGCACTTTGCAGCCAAGAGAACATCTATGAAGGTGCTTACTACAGGATACTATTGGCCCACGCTACACAAAGATGTTGCAGCCTACACCAGGAAATGTGAAAAATGTCAACAAATGGGGAGACCAACAAGGTCTGATGAAATGCCCATGAATCCACAAGTGGTAGTCAGTCCCTTTGACAAATGGGGCATGGATTTTGTTGGACCTATTGATCCTCCGCCCAATGGGAAATCATACATTTTGGTTTGCACTGATTATGTAACCAAGTGGGTAGAAGTGAAAGAAATGACACATGCCTGTGACAATAAAGTTGTTGAGTTCCTGTATGAGCAGATTTTTACTCGGTTTGGAGTCCCAAGGGAACTTGTTACTAATCAAGGAGCTCAGTTTACATCAAACTTAATCACTGCATTGATGAATGACTACAAGATCAGGCACATAAAGTCTAGCCCCTATCACCCTCAAGCCAATGGTCAGGCAGAGGTTACCAATAGAGAAATTGAGGCAATCCTTACAAAGATAGTCCAATTACACAAGAAATATTGGAGCAGTCGCCTTCCTGAAGCAGTCTGGTCCTATAGAACAACATGGAAAACAACTATAGGGTTTACTCCTTTTGAGTTACTCTATGGAAAAACTGCCATGTTGCCAATAGAGTTTGAGCATAAGACCTTGAGGACTGCTCTCCAGCTTAACATTGATATTTTAGAAACTCAAAAGGAACGCCTCTTGCAGCTGAATGCATTGGATGAGATAAGGAAAGCTGCGCTGCAACATACTGAAACTATCCAGCAGTAAAGAAAAAAATGGCATGACAATCATATCCGAACTAAGCAATTCTCTGTCGATAATTGGGCGCTGCTCTATGACTCCAGATACAAGGAAAATCAAGGTAAACTCACCACAAGATGGCTTGGTCCTTATGAAATAGAAAATGTGTTTGATAATAGTTCAGTTCAGTTAGCTACAATAGATCCAGTCTGATTCAAGCTACTGGTTAATGGACACTGTCTTCAGTTGTATCATAAGCCAATGTCCAAAGAAGAATTTATGAAGCAGTTTGTTTCGGATGCAGCCACTGATCTTCCTACAGCAAAAGGCTTCGACCTTTCTCCTGCAGCATCTCTTTAAAATTCCACGTTGCATGCCCATAATAAAGGTTTCCTTTTAAGGAAACCACGTTCTCTATTTCTCATCCATCACCACCATTCATTTCCTTTTCTTCCACATCACCCATCCTGTCGTACTACCCTCATTTATGGTTTTCAATCCGGCCGTCATTTCATGTTGCGTTGTGATCTTTCCCAGCATGTACGAGCATTAATTACAAGGTACGTGATATCTTTTGTTATCACATCGTTTATTTATTTTATTTATTCATTAACTGCTATGTACATATCAGTCATTATTGCCTATTCTTCGCCTTTCCTTTTGCACATGTGTGGACACATGCCAAATTTTTAGTAGGGGGTGGGGATAATCCATTTCAAATCTTTTCTTATGTCACTATTACAACTGATAATATATTTTTATTTTCTTGTACTTTCCAAATATGACTGTGTTTTATCCAAAAAAACAATTAACTGCTTGATTTGGGTAGTTCGTAACAATCATTTCATGCAATTACCTTTTGAGTCATTCTTGGAAAAGTAGAGAAAAGTGACGACAAGACAAAAAGAAGCAGAGCAAAAAAAGTTTTTTTGAATTTTCAGAAGAAGTTGAGTTTCAGGAATCTCAGCAGGGATAATTTGCAAATATGGGTGGCCAATTAATAAGACATGATCCTGTAGCTCATGAGCTCTTGACGCAAAATCCTCAAGCAGTTCAGGCATTCAACAATTGTAGTTGGTTGAATTATTTTCTGAGGTTAGATTCTTTTAATGAGGAAGTTGCAGGTGAGTTTTTGAGAACTCTTTCAGAAGGAGAAGCTACAGTGTGGGGTTTGACAGTAGTTGTTACAGAATAGTAGATTGCAGAAGTAACTGGGCTCCCGGCGGTAGGAGAAATTTTTTCTTTAGATGTTGTCTCTGCTAGGGCAGAATTTACAGTACCAACTGATGGACCCTTGGAGGTTTCTAAACAAGGATGCAAACGAATGTCACTGCCTTTTCCATACTTGGAATATGCCATCCTCATAATCAGGTACTTGACTTGCAAGGGATGCTTTTCCTATTTACATTCCTACCATTTTAAATTATTGAGTCATATGAGGCATGGTTTAGCTATTAATATTCCAAATTTTTTGTTAAACCTTTTGAAGCAATGTGCCCATGAAACCCAGAGGGGTAGGGACAACTCTATCGCCCATCATGCCCTCATTAAAATTTTGATTGAGTGTTCCCTAAGGGATGTATCACCCCTTTCTTGGCAAGAATTTGTTTCCCAAAAGAGTGTGCAACTTCCAGAGCCTCCTAGAGCACTCCCTACAACACCTGCCCCTGCAGCACCTACTCCTGCAACCACCACACCAGAGCCCTCTACCCGAGTACAAACCAGGTCTGCTAGTAGAAGAGAAAAATGAAAAACGAAGGTAGGAGAGTCATCTAGGGCAGAACAAACCCCAGAGTCTGACCCTCATATTCAAAAACAACAATGTTCCTCTCCTACAACATCTTCTCCTGTAGCAGTTCCTCCTGCAGCAACACTTGTTGCCACTGCAGTTTCACCATCATCTTCTTCTGTTGAGTTTGAATCCTCTAGGAAAGTTAGAAAGAGGAAAGCCACGAAAGTGCCTCCTGTAGCTGTAACATTTCCAAAAAGAGTTTCAGCAAGGAAACAATGTAAAGTCACCTCAACATATGCTCAACCTAAAGTTATAATAATTTTAGAGGACTCTGAAGAATACAGACATGATGATTCTCAGAATGTATCTGAGAATGTTCCACATAGCCCACCTATTGTTTCTGAAGGAAATGAAAAATGAGCCAATGGAAGTTGAGGAGGCTCAACATGTTAGTAATGAAAGGGGAATGCCAAGTCTTGATGACTTGGCTGAGGAAGCTAGGAAAATTTCAGAGGAAGCACAATCTCCTCCTATGCAGCAACAAGAATTCATCCTGCAGCAAGAGGAAGAACAACCTGAACAATTGGAAGTGTCCAATGAAGCCTCATTACCCCCTGCAACTTGTCAAGCAATGGTTGTCTATAAAAAGATATTTTTGATTGAATTTTTGGAATACCTTAGGACCACATGGAGGTCGGTCACATTTCAAACCTTGAGTTTCCACCACTTAGCCAAGACTGAAATTCAACAAAGTCTTTGGGAGGAAGAGAAGAAGAAATTGAAAAGATAAATTGAAAGGCAGAAACAGGAAATCCAGGAAATGAAAAAGAAAATGGATGAAATGATGAAAATAACTGGAAAAATTGTGGAATGTAGACCACCACCTAGGGTTTATGCTATGTGCTTAAAAGAACAATTTATTTGGTTTCAATTAATGAGAATTTTAAGGAATTTAGATCCTGTTATTCATATAGCCAAAGAATTTTATGATGCCTATCAAGTAGCCTCTAGTTGGTTAAAAATTATTTATGTGAATTTTATTTGCATGGATTGATAATTTCCTCTGAAATAGAGTGGAATCCACTTCTTTATATTGGTTATATTCATTTGAGGTCACTCATGTCATGGGCGGCTAATGAAACTAATTATGGTAGACAATTGGAGGCCTATGAAGAGGCTGAAAGGGATGATCTTATCCCATTGCGACCTGAAAGTTCAGATCCCTACACAATGCTGAAAACTTGGCTTACTGTTGCATATGGGTTCAATAATCAAACAGAAAGAATAAAAATATTCGACATCAGAAAGCAAGTGTATGAAGATTTCAAAGGCCAACCATATCTGTTTTGGAAGCTTTCCTCTTCCAGAATTGAAAAGAGATGGGAGAAATTGACTGTTGGGCTGAGGAAATATGAGCCTCATAGCCCCCTGAATTTTAAAGCAGCCCTTGGAAGGACAGAGAAGTACATACAGCTTGGTCTTTAGAAGAGGTTCGAGTTATGGTTGCCAATAACATTTCGACCTCCAGTTTTAATGTGGCCACTTTATCCTTATCAAGCTATATATGTTAATAAGGATACAGAAACCCGCAGATATGAAAGATGGCAACATTTCAGAGGTTTCTACTATAAATTTGGAACTTCACCACAAGGCCATACTGCTCCTACGGATTTCAGAGAAATAACCAAGAAACTTAATGCTGGTGGACCATCATTAGGTTAAGTAGGGGGTAGATGATGAGCTCAAAATATGCTCATAATTTGAGTATTATGATGTATTTTTAATATCCCTACTTTTGTTGCTAATGGATGTTTTAACTCTTTAATTAAAGACTTCTTATCTGAAATTGGGTAGTATCCTGTAGCAATACATTCCTATATTCGTGCAGCTTAACATCTCTATGTGTCTTATTAATTGCCCTGTTTGACCTCTCGAATGACTAATATACTGCATGTGGTTTTTGAATGATGAAATAGATTTAATATGTGATTAATGAATGTATCGTGTTGTTTTCCACATATGCTTTCTTTCGCCTCTATCGCCTTGTGCATTGCAGGTTGTTGAAGGGAGCATGAACGAGTCAAGCGCAACAAATCTCAGTCTTGTAGTAAAGTCCATTTGCAGCACGACGTCGAGGAAGTTGTTCTAGTGAAGACTCTCTGACCGGGTCATTAGGAAGAAATCTAAATGATCATTAAATATGGGAAGAGTGGAATGCTAAATTCTCTCTGGATCGTGTTGAATGGATATGCTTTCATTTATGAGAAGTTTGTTCCTCAGTTTCAAGATACATTTTATGTCCACGTCTTTCTTTGTTAGAGTTAGTTGCTTTTCTGGTTTAAATAAGTGTTCCTCCTGTGCGAGTGAGCAACCAAAGTATGTTAAAGTTAGTATTGTAATGAGAGATAGTGTTTTGTGCTAGTTTTCATATGAGCAGAACAATGTATATCATTCCAAGTTTATGAATAAAAGCTTGTGAAGTTCTGAGTTCAATTTTGGCATAACTAGTTGATGCTTGCTAAGGGTGCCCACTTAGTAAGTATTTGTAGTTAGTTAGTTAGTTGTTTATTTCCTGTTGATCATAAGTTAGATTTTATTCTTGAAAGTTTCAGCGCAAACTTAGTCTTATATTGTTCCTACAGCATCGAGAATCCATCCCTATGTTTGTTCATGTAGCATAAGGCCAGTTCATAGTTTGTTTCTTAGTCATAGTTGTTATGATTTCTACTTTGATTAAGTTTAGAAGGCTTCGCATTATATTCCTGTAGCATAAGTAAAATTCCTTTCATGCATTTATTTCTAGTAAATCGTGACTGAAACTAGTTCTTAGTGCACATACAATGCCGCTCCATTTCAAGTATGCGTTCCCTAGTTTGACAATGTAAATGAACGACCATAAGAAGATGTTAGTCGCCTGCTAGAATGTCCAATTCCCAGGTTAGGATTTGCCGTGACTTTTATATCCTTTTATGGGCGCGACCAAAAACCATGGTGGAAACCTAAAAAAAGAAGCAAATACCACTTGAAATAACCCATGCCTAGGTTATGGACAACCAACAAACATAATAAAATATTTAATTTCCTTCACATAACTTCTCACATGGGCACCTATCCCATAGCCAATCAAGAATGTAACTTCCCATTTCTCTTTGAATTCTCAATGGAATACAAACAAACACCAAACACCTCCACACTTGGGTGCCCAAAGCATGATCTTTCACGTTCCATAAGTGGATTCCTAAGAAGGATACTTTTTTGTTACGTTGTGTAACTTCCAACAAAATTTAATCACCTCTTTAAAATATAATTATAATATCTCATTACTTAATATTTTCTCTCATGTCCCCTAGAACACATTCCAAGGAATGTGGATACATATGAATGGCATAAGAATACAAGGTTAATGTCATACTTTCCTAAAACTTACCAATAGATGGGATATCCATAAGACCAAACACATCACAATGTATTAGCTCCAAAAACTCTTTTTCTTTAGCATTGGGTGATCCCACAATAGTGTGTCCCACTTTTTGACCTAAGTGAAACATTGAAATCAATATTTTTAACAAAAAAAAAATCTCACTTATATCGAGTAAACCATGAAGAATTTGAAGATGATCTGAATGAGAGAATTTTTAGATTTTGTATAGATTAATGTAGTGTAGAAAATTGTATACCTTTACAATTTCACACTATGTTTGCATCCCATTAATTAATTGGACTTAATTAAGCCTCTAACTGACCAAATTATGCATTCCAAAGCCTTATTATTCCCATTTTTCAAAAGGGAAACCTATATTAAACAATTGTTAATATTAATTAGAACACCTTAGGAATCGAGTGTCTTGGACTTAGGGCGCAAGACCCATTCACCCAAGGGTGAATGGGTCCCCTTTAAGTTCTACCCAATTTTTAATATGTTTTTGGAAACATTTTAATTAATCAAATTCAAGTTTCAAGTGTCAACTTTTCGAATCTAATTTTTAGAAAATTAGATAAACACCTATAAATACACTGTTATTTTATCAATTCAAATCTAACAATATCAAGGTGAACTTCATAAGAGAAAATATTATTGTCAAGAGCGTTGAAAAATAACATTATCAATCAATTATCTTCACAATTTGATTCTCCTTTTGAGGTGGAGATATCTTCTATTGAGGTGAAGATTTTCTTTGTGGGTATGGTGGGTGGCTTACAGTTCTCCAATTGGATTTCTCTCTTGTAGTTCCTTTTGAGGTGGATTTGGCTCCTATATAGGTGGATTTTAGGTTTGTGGGAGAGTATTGTTGTTCTTCATGGCTCAAAAAGTGTTTTTCTGAGTGGTTGGTTCGTTGTGGACTATTGGTTCAGGAACTATTTTTTTGGGCAGATTATTTGATGTTGCTTGATTGATTCAGGTAGTTGTGATCACATGTTTTATTTGGATTAAGGTCTTTTCTTTATTTGGTTCTTTGGATTGTGTTTTTCTGAGCTGATCTGATTTGAGGCTTTGGCCTTGTTTAGTTGCAGTTCATTTTTCATTTTCATATTCTCTTTAACTGTTATAGTTTGGTTTTTGGTTGTCTATGGTTTACCATTTGGTAGTGCTCTTTGTTATGATAGGGTTTCAGGTCCTTTCAAAACATAATTGTAAATGGTTTTGATTCCATTCAAAACTATTTTTTCCCCTAATCAGAAATATTATCAATCATCTATAGTAGCAATCAAGATCATATCATCATGTCAAAGTTTATGTATGTTCATGTCATGTTTTGGACCTAACATTGTGATGTAGGTTTCAAGCATTCAAGCTACAAATCAATCAATAAAGCAAGAAAATTCATGCAAGATCCAATCCTTAGAGTGATTTGTTTGACTTCAGTCCCTTGAGGGAAACCATTAAGGGTTTGGTGAGTTGTAACAAGCAAGTGTTGATTCATCAATTCCTTCATTTTGTCATCATTTCATTATCAAGGTTTAATTACCAAAAATGGGGTTTGATTAAGGAAAACCCCCATTCACCCAAAACAAACATTTTTTCTTCTCTCTTTGTATGTGCAGGTTTATAGGTGAAAGTTTGAAATTTAATCAAAGGAGCAATTTTGTAAACTTGCATAAGTTGTCATCATTATTGGTAAGCTATGGAAACTCGCCTACATATTTTATTTTTGGCTCTTCGATAGTCAAACCTGGAGAAAATAGAAGCTTAGATTTGGGATCAAAGGGCTATAAAAAGTATTTTTGGACCCTTGCACTAGGACCCATTCGCCCTAGGGAAAACCAATCCTACTACAAACCCTAAAACCTGCTTTTTATCACAAGTGCACACCAGTCTACCCTTATCAGATATTCCTACAAATTATCATTTTTGTTTCTATTATTATATAATTCTATATTTCAAGTGTTAGGCCATATAATTCATTTAGTTAATGCACTTTAAATCATTCCAAAATATTGCAATTCAATCATTTTTTTCATAAGAAAGCAAAGACCCAAGAGATCCAAAATAGGGTTGACTCACCTCAAGGTTGAAAGTCAATCTTATCCCTTAATGATCTCCTCCCTTTCTAATGAAATTGAGGGAGAGGGATGTTTGAATCCTAGGCCATTTTTCCATTCCACATTGATTGAATTGATTCCCCCTTTTCCATTCTTTTCAATTAGAAATATTTTTTAAAAATAAAATAGATTGTGTCATTTTTAAAGAAGTTTCAATAACTTCACTTTCATACTTTGTAGTATTTTCAATAAGTGGCATTATTCTATAATGCATAAATTTTATTAGAAATAAGATAAAATCATAGTTTTTTTAATACATATCACTAACACTCATATCTAGTGAATGCATACTTTTTTATTACTTTTGTAACAAATTTTATTTATTATTTATTTTTAATTCATATTCATTATAATTTAAAGTTATTTTTTGTAGCATATAGATTTTTACATCGAGAGGTGTAACCTATAGTGATAGCAGGGGGTGGAATGAGATGCGTGTAAATAAAAGAATGTTAACTTTTTCAATTAAATGACTAACATATTAAATAAGGAGTAATTAAAAAGTGTCGACAAATAAAACAATAAAACAATAAAAAGATATATAAATTTTAAAGAAATTTGAATCGATACATCACTTCACAAATTATAAAGTAAGAATAAATTGAGAGCAAAAAGCAACAAATAAGAAGAAAGTTTTGTGAATTAATAGAGATAGCAGATAACAAATACAAGAAAGCGCAGGAAAATCAAAGTGAAAAAAGTGTTGGGGCTTGGAGACAACCATTTTTAGAGGTGGTGCAGCATGGTAGGCCACTCACGAAGCTGGGCAGTGGAGATACAATGTCGGCCCGGTTTGGTAGCTTGTGCAGGGATCAAAATCACTTTGTTGGGGCTCACAGTGGTCAGGCCTGCAAGGTGTTGGTTGAGAAGAAGGGTCACAGTTGGGCGTAGGAAAGGCATTTGGAGAGCAGCATCAGGGTCTGGGAGATGTCCCAAAGGCTTTGTGCCTAGAAACAAAGGTTTTTCCCCTACACTGTGTAGATGTAAACCCCTCTATTTCCTTGGATGGGGATTTAGGAAAACAAGTTGTGGAGAATGAAAATATTTTGCAGAGCTAGGGCTTATAGGTAGGTTCAAAGGTTTTTGGTCGAGACTTGTAGAGCTGCACTGTTAGATCTCAAAACATTGGAGCCCAATATTGGATGGAGATGTACAAATTTATCCCAATGTGAAGGGTTTCTTCATGGTTGTGTTTGACAATGAAAAAGATAGAAAATTCATGCTCTATGATTATCAATGGAGTTGGGATGATGAACATTTGTTAATGTTGAAACCATGGCACCCAACCTTCAATCCAAACACCGAATCCTTTGGGATGGTTCCTCTTTGGGTAAGACTTCCAAATCTCCCTCTCCACTTCTAGTTTGAATCTTGTTTTGAGGCTTTAGGAAACTCGCTAGGGAAATTTTTGGAAGTTGATGAGGATTCAATAAATTTTATGCACACTACATATGCTCGTATTTTGATTGAAATGAGTATCACAAAAGCTTTGCCTACAACCATTTCTTTGAAGTACTCGGGTGGTGTTTGGGAACAATAGTTGGATTATGAAGGCTTTCCATTTAGATGTCAGAGCTACTTTAACACCAGCCATATTACTGAGGATTGTTCCAAACTTAAGAGGGCTAACTAGGCTTCATGGTGGAAAGAGGCTTCTCCCCACCACTATTCGGTGGAAAAGGAGGACCTAGTTGGGAATGATCTAGGTTATAAAATTGATAACACAACTTCAATTGAACCCCAACAAAAGGAACATGGCCTACAGTAGAAATTTCTTTTGGGGTGGTGCAAGGTAGTGGCCCAAATGATAAAAGTGGTGGTTAGTTGATGGGGGTTCGCATGAATTATTTTGAAGGGAGTAGCGCACCAGATGAGGATTTGGGTGAGCCAACTTGGTATAATGATCAAGAGGAGGTGTGGAATAAGGTCCAAAGCAAGAGGAAGAAGAAGAGGACTATTGGTTTCAATATGGTTCTTCGTTTGCATGATAAAAGAAAGAGTCAAAAATAGGCAGTAATAGGTTTTTTTTGGTGTGGTGTTGTTTTCTGTAGTGTATAACTTTTGTTGAGCATGGTAATGTCTGAGAAGGGGTAAGGAGGGAAATTTGGTTTTCAGGAATTGGGTTTGTCTTGGTGTTTTTGTGGTTGATTTTTCTTAGCTACAATCCTTCTTTGTTGTAACTGCTGGTTGTATCTCCTTTCTGATGAATAAATAAAATCATGCAGGGTCTCCCTACCTTTTATCGATAAAAAAAATCCAAGTTACTATATTGTAATTTATGTTTACATATATTGTTTTTCTTTACTTTTTAAAATGAAATTTAATATTTGTAATTATATATTATATATTTCTCAAATATGAAATATTTTTTATAATGATTAGATTTATCTTTATATATTACTTTCTTTCAAATAGTAAAAACTTGGTTTTTTTGGGGATTTCATTTTTCATATATTTACTTTCTTTCAAATAGTAAAAACTAGTTTGTTTTAGGGGTTTCACTTTTCGTATATTCACTTTCTTACAAATAGTAAAAACTTAGCTTTTTTAGGGGTTTCACATCTAATAAATACATCATAAAATTTAGGGTTTATAAAATTGTTTCATTACTTTTATTTGTCTATTAATTTTTTAAATTCTAGAATTAAATTAAGTATTTTTAATTTATAATAATTTAATTATTCTAGAGTCATAATTTTTATGATAATAATACATTGAGAACAATTAATAATAATATTTTTATCAATAGTTATTGATGATCAATATATAATATTTATTTGTAATAATTTATATTATATAATGTATTATTAATGTATATTAGATTGAGAGTGTAGTCTTTATTTTATATGATAAATATATTAAATTTCAAACACATCTTAGAATTGATTAAAAATGTTGTTGATAGTTTAATTTGAAATGTGATAAATATATCTTAATATATTTTATAGGATGCCTCGCACAAAGTTAATTTTTTAAAATGAATAGCAACAAAGAGAATATAGAAGACAATATGCTCAAAGTTATATCAGACAACAATGTGAATAAATGGTTTATGCACAAAGATAGGAAGAAAGAAGTTTTCAAAATAAAATGCAACAAATAGAACAAGA
Organism: Sequoia sempervirens; assembly: GCA_007258455.2. Taxonomy (NCBI): domain Eukaryota; kingdom Viridiplantae; phylum Streptophyta; class Pinopsida; order Cupressales; family Cupressaceae; genus Sequoia; species Sequoia sempervirens. The sequence continues at coordinate 169,034,786 of VDFB02000002.1, read as the reverse complement.
GAATATATTTGACATTATATGAGGCAACGATGTAAAAAAATGAGTGATGCACAAAGAGAGGAAGAAAGAAATCATTGTAACCAAACTGATAGAGAAAGACGTGTTAAATGCAAGGTAGATATGACAGTGGAAGAGATTGAAGTAGAAATGAGATAACATGATGATATAATAACACATCATGTACAAACATCTCGTGAGGAACAATATATATTGAGAAGAATACATCGTCAATCTCATGGGAATGTTGAGTTTAGTTTTGAAGGGATGGATTCTATTACAATAGACCGTGTGCTAGAAACATTGAATAATAGATTGCAAGTTGCAATTAATGTTGATTATCAAAATCATGTTAATAATAATAGAAATGTTGATCGAAATGTTGAGATTGATTTGAGGACTACACAAATGATATCCCAACAAGGACTAGATAAAATTTCTACGCCACGTATGTGCTACATTTGTGAATAAAGTTATATAGCAATGAAGGTTACATGGGTACCTGAAGGCTCTATTTGTAATAGATGTCGACAAGAGAAACATGAATATCGATTTTCTAGAACAAACAACATGGATCCTAGACCACAGCCATTAGAACTTAGAAACTTAACACAAATTGAGGAAATACATGTTGATAACATGCATCAATGCAATTCTTCAAGTCACACATGCAGCTAGAGGTTAGTATAAATATAAAGGACATCCTTAAATTTCTTACAAGAAGTAAGGGAAATAGCTAAAATTGTACCACATTGAATAAAACATTTAACAATTATTATTGTTTGAAGGAAGGATGAACACGGAACAAATTATAATTTTACAGTCAATAGAGAGAAGGTGTACAAAGTACTAAAATATAAGATAAAACATGATAAGTTCTATAGAGATGTTCAAATTGATGAAAATTCTCTTAGTGAACTTACATGCAATTCTGATGAAAATATTTTTGACAAATTGAACTCTGTTCATATGGAGTTTGTTTCAGATGCAAATGAATATGTATTTGTGGGTCCAATGATAGAGATATATGAAGGAAACATTATTGAACACACTACATCAATGGAATTAAAACCACCAAATGTTCAAAGAGAGATGGAACTAATCCATGCATGGGTAAATAATCCTAATTTATATCTTGGATCACTAATTGATTGCCCAAGAATTGGAACAAATCCAATAAATGAGTATGTCACTACAAGATTACTTGATATGGCTTTTCCAACACTATTTCCAAATGAAAAATTCATGCCATTGTGCATGATAATTCAAGGAACAACTAGAATAGGTAAATCATATCTAATTCATGCAATTCGTCAAGCTCTTCAAGATGCATTAACACCACAATGCTCTCCCCTATTATTACTAGCACCACATGGAGTTGTAGCTTTTAACATTGGTGCATCGACTATTCATTCAACATTAAGAATTCCACTTACATATTTTGTTGAGTTAGAAGGCACAAGGCTCACAACCTTCCAAGAAGAGTTGCAACATATAAAATACATATTGATTGATGAAATGAGTTTTACTGGATGAAATTTTCTTAAAAATATTGATTCAAGACTATGCCAAGCTTTTCCAAAAAAATCAAACTTGAGTTTTGAAGGAAGATCAATCATTTTGGTAGGAGATTTGGGTCAACTATCTCTTGTTAGTGATAAAGCACCTTATGATAGTAATGTACATACAAAATTATTATGGGAGGAATTTAAGATAGTTGTTACTTTGGATAAGGTATTCAAACAAGAAGGTGAAGGTGAGGATCAACAAAGGTTTTTCCAATTACTTACAAATATTAGAGATGCACATCCAACAATTGATGACTAGAAATTATTGATGACAAGGACAAATGCTTCATTGCATCAAACAATTCAAGAAGAGTTTGATAACATTATCCATCTATTTGCAACAAATGATAATGTACATAACCATAACAGGAAAAAATTATATTCATTAAGAAGACCGATTTCCTGTAGCATTTCAACTAAAGAAGGCTATATTAATCCAGAAGGAGGTCAAAATGATGAATTAGATGTTGAATTATTAATTGTGAAGGATGCAAGAGTCATTTTAACATCTAATCTATGGATAGAAGTGTAAATGGAGCTTTAGGATACATTTGAAATATCATATACAAACTTGGAAGTGCCCCACTAGATCCACCAACATATGTCATGGTTGAATTTGATAATTACTCAATAATTCCATTTAAACATGCAACTCCAAATATAATTCCAATTGCACTAATACATAGGGGACGTACACGTCAATTGCCATTACAATTAGCTTGGGCACTAACAATCCACAAATCACAAGGATTGACTCTTTCCAAGGCAACAATTGATATAATACCAAAATAAAGAACATGATTAACATTTGTTGCTATTTCACGTGTTAAATCCTTGGATGGACTCAAAATATCATCACCATTTTCATATGATTGTTATGAAAAAATAAAAATAGGAAAGCAACTCACCAAAAGGAGAGTTGAGGAAGAAAGAATCAAATCTTTGGAAGCACAATAAGTTTATGTAATGTATACATTATTGGATATCATTCTTCTATTAAACTCTATTGATATAGCATGAAGATTATTTTTTGGTTTAATGTGAAATGTCTCATTCAATATTTGAAAAGGATAAAAATATTTTTTTCAAACACAATAAAAACATGCTAAAGTAATATTTTACATACCACACTGTGGATATTACTAGCTTAGATATCTTAAATACATCCATCTAAAATATGTCGAGATATTAGTCTTGAGGAGCCTATGTATTCTTTAAAACAATTAAACTATAGGTGCCTCGAGTCTTATATCTCTCGGTGTGTTTTAGATAGATGTATTTAAGATATCTAAGCTAGTTTAAATATTTTGAAATTAATTGTTTTTTATGAAACAAGGACATCAATATGGAGCGCATAGATATTTTATACAAATATCTATTGCTTTCTATGATTTCATGTGTGCCAAATGCAAACCCTTATATTTGGTAAAGAAACCTATATTCACTAAATAATAGAAAAAAAATCATAATTAAATAAAGTATATTACAAATTATAATTTTTGGAAAGCTTTCTCTAAGGTCTATAATCCTATAAAAATTTATATCATGGTTCAGTGCACTAAGATGTGATACAAAAGGAGTGTCTCAAGATGACACTTTTTTTCTGAAATCAACAAAGTATGATATTCGATGAGAAAATGAAGATAGTTGCACTCAAAATTTGAAGATGCAATAAGAACAAGAGTTGTAGTGCTCTGAATCTACATTCTAAACTACTATTTTTTTTTAAATGGTGAAGATTAAGGGTTTCAAAAGGGGGTAGCACACAAAGTGGTCCTATTTCTTTCAAAAAGCATAACATAGTGTCTGGTGTGCTCCCCCTAAAATGTTAACCTTTTTAAATTAGAATTTCAAAAATCACTTAAATGAGAAATTAGCTAACACCATGTAGTTTATTCCATATTTTTGGCTAATTTTTTAATGAATATATGATTTTTTACTAATTTTCGAAGTGGACACATCCTGAAAAATAGAAATCTGAGAGTGCCCCCCCTAAACTTTTTGAGAAATAATTGAAAGCCAATTTTTTTTTTTTCAATATATGTAGAATGGGTTCTAGTTTTTAAAAATTTAATTTGTTTCAAAATTTGATGAATGATTAAAAAAATATACCCAAAATACCACATGTTGGTTTTTGAAAAAAAAAGACACTAACAAAAGAAATTAAAGATGAAAACCTTAACATAATCAAAATGTGAAAAAAATTATATGGTTAGATATCTAAGAGGGAGCTTAACATTATCATGTTATTTGTGTAATTTTTTATTGAAACATGTACAAACCTAATGGAGAGCATGGCCAAGAATGTGTGATTTTTTTTACCTTTTTAAAAAACATGCCTTTGGCATGAAAGTAGTAAAATCCAACCCAAAGGGTTGGTATTTCCCAATATAAATCATTTAGAGAGTGCCAAATTTGGCACTAGCCAAATGAAAATTCATTTTTAGAATGCTAGAGCCAAATTCTCTTTCTCTTTCTCTCTCCCACTTTAATCAAGGCTTAGAGTTTAGGGTTTATGATTGATGATGGATAGTTGAGGTTTTACCTTTCACTCCCTCTCTACCTCATTCCCTCTCTTCTCTCTCTCCCCTCTCTAGGTCTCTCCTACCCTCTCTCCCTCTCTACCTTTCCTTCCCTCCTTACCACATCTCTATTCTTATCTCTCTCTTTTTCTCTCTCCCTTTGTTATTATTCTCTCCCATATCTCTCTATTCTCTTGATCACTACCTCTCCCTCCCACACTCTCTCTCTCCCCATATCTAGGTATCTTCCTCCTTCCATCTTTACCTCTCTACCTCTCCCTCCTTGTCTCATTACCCACCTCTCTTCCCCCTCTATCTCTCTCACCTCTATCTCTCCCATATATCTCTCACCCATCTCTCCCTAGGTTGTAGGTCTCTCACCTCTATCTCTCCCCTATATCTCTCACCCATTTCTCCCTAGGTTGTAGGTCTCTCACCTCTATATTTCTCCCATATATAGTTATTTCCCTCCCTCTCCACCTCTCTCCCTCCTTCCTTACCCCTCTTTCCCTCTTTGTGAACTTCTCTCTCTCTCTCTCTCTCATTTTCTTCTCTCTCCCCTCACATCTCTACCTCTCCCCTCTCTAGGTCTCTCAATCACTCCTTGTCTACCTCCACATCCCTCCTTAGCCCTCTCTTTCTCTTTTTTCTTCTCTCTCCTCTTCTCTCTCCCTCCCCTCTCTAGGTCATCACATCTCTATCTCCTCCTTCCCTAGTTCTCTCACTCCCTCCATGTCTACCTCTCCCTCCATCCCTTGTTACTCCTCTCTCTCTTTGTTCTTTTTTCTCTCCTCCTCTCCCTCTCTCCCCTCTATAGGATGTCCCCTCCCTTTCTTCCTCTCCCCCTCCCTCCTTAAACCCCAATTTATCTCTCCCCTCCCTCCTTAAACCCCCATATCACCTCTCTCTCCCCCTTGTAGGTATCTCACCTCTCTTCCCTTTATCTCCTCTTTCCCTAGGTTTCTCACACCCTCCACTTCTACCTCTCCCTCCATATCTTCTTACTCCTATCTCTATCTAATGATGTATTCACATTTAAACTATGTGGATCACAACATCTACACTTTGAAGGATGTGAGGAATGTTCACAATGATCTTTTATGTTGTTATCATAGAATATTCCATGGTGATTACATGGGGAAAAACTTTTCTATTTAGTGTGCAAAACAATTGGCCTTGAGTAAATATTAAATAAAATTGTACTTAACTTTTCACATTATTTGGAAGGAAAATGAGATTCATACATTTCAAGATCTTCTCACTATCAAAAGAGAGCATATTGGTAGCATCTAAATTATCAAAGGAGAAATAATTTCTCTTTTCAAAAGCACGGTGGCTATTGATATCTTGAATGGGAGGTAGATTCTTTTGACCTTTATACTTTACTCTATCTATATGATTATATTCATTTCAAGATTGTCCATTCTTGAGACATCCTCTCTTACATGTGTAACCTTCTTACAACTGAATATGATTATCAAGTTGTCTATTTAACTCCAAAATTTCATTAACACATTTCTTCCTCAAAGTGCCCTAGTTGCTTTCTTTAATAGACAAAAATCCTGGTGAAGTTTTCTCCTGCCTTTCAAGATTTGCATGCTTGGTAACACCCTTCACAATATCCACCTTTTCCATGGTATGGTTTGGATGTTCATGGTTTAGACTTTATGGTTGACATCGTTAGGTATAAGGTTTAGGGTATAGTATTTATATTTGATTTATAGTTGAGGTTATAAGGTATAGGGTTGAGGATTGAAGGTTGAGGGTTTAAGGTATATGGCTAAGGGTTGAGGGTATAGGTTTGAGGGATAATGTTTAGGGTTTAGGGTTGAGGGTTGAGGGTTGAGGGTTGAGGGTTAAGTTTATAGGGCATAGTTCTTAGGGTTTAGGATAATTGGGTATAAGTTTGATGGTATTGATTTTATGATTGAGGGTAGAAGGTATCTATTTAGGATTTAGGGTTTCGAGTATAGGGTTTAGGGTATAGGGTTGAGGGTATAGGGTTTAGGGTATAAGGTTTAGGGTATAGGGTTTAGGATTTAGGGTTGAGGGTGTAGGGTTTAGGATTTAGGATTGATGTATGGAGTTTAGGGTTGATGGTGTAGGGTTTAGGATTTAGCATTGATGTATGGAGTTTAGGGTTGAGGGTTTAGCATATAAAATTTAGTACCTATGGTTGGGGGACAATGTTTAGGGTTGAGGGTACTAGGTTTTAGTGTATAGGATATATGGATTTTTTGGAAACATGAGCATGATGATGTATGGTGTTGTCATTTATGGAAACCCATTGTAGAAGTGATGTTATATCAGTATGTATGTAGTTTGAAAGAAGACCAAGTGTACTAAAGAATTGGCTAAGTCTCAGTGTGCTTTTTCAATATAACAGAGAAATAGTTTTGTGGTTCGTATTGCTCTGAATTGTATCATGTTGTCATGTGGTTATGAAGTAGTAATGGTATGTGTTTAAGCATTCTATATCCATACTTTAATTTTTCATTTCTTTCAAAACTAAAGATATTGATAACAGAGTATCGAGCTTAGTAGAAGCAGTGTTACAGGTGCATAATGCATATTGGAATGCTCCACATTCCACCGTAGATGATTATAATATTGTGATTTTTTTTAGGAATTGTTTGAGGTTGTCATATGTGTATTCACTCCAAGTGGCAAGTTATTTGGTGGTATGCATGTCGAGTTTTGGATGAACAGTTTTCCCGTTCAGTTGTTGCTTCACCAATTTTGCTATGAGGTACTGACCTAGGGGTTTTGGGGTCGTACGAAGTTGAATTGTGTAAGGATTGGATTCATGGGAGTGATTATAGGTCATTACAACCTATCTTGATGAATAAAAAATTTTGGTTTCTTCCGCTAGGTGTGTGTGATGAATTTTTAGGCTGACAGGTCATGGTGTTACATGGTTCATCCAATTAGGCCAACCTAATTATTGTTGTGGGTGTTTGTGGTATATATAGAAGGTCAATTCAATGTTGTAATGATGATGTGAGATGAATGTAGATATTTTGTGAGAGATTTGATGTAGAGTGAAGTGTGAAAGGTGATAGTGGTGAAGTATGAAGTGTGTAAAGTTATTTTTTGAGATTAAATAGAACTATATCTTCAACATGTAGATGCATTGTAAGAAGTTAAAAATTTGGTAGTGAGCCATTCTTCTACTCTCTTTTATATTCTAGATAGTGATTCCTCCATTTTTTAATCCATTTTAACTAATTATAATATATTGTGAGCTAATCCTCATCGTGGTTTTTCCCTTTCAAGGGTTTTCCACATAAATTTGGTGTTCTTGTGTTTATTGATGTGATGCATGCTTTAATTGTTGCTTTCCATTTATGAAAGTTTTATGATATGATTTGAATGCATGTTTAAGTTGATGAAGTTAATAAATTTTATCAAATACTAATTCACCCCCCTCTCACTATTTCAGGTGTTCAACAATTGGTATCAGAGCTTGGTTCCTTCAATTGGCTTCATCACTAAGATAGATCTTGGAGGTTGAACACATGGAAACTAAGAGGTATCCTATCCCTCCAAAAGAGATCATAATGGAAGGGTTTACTGAAGAAGATTCTAAAGTTGACATGGAAGGAGAACTCAAATATGCTCTTGATGATTTGGATAAAGCATAATGTGAGAATAAAGATCTAAAAGAAAATACTAAGGAAGTAAATGATTGCATCAAGAAGTTGAGGGATCAAATCAAGAAAGTTAAAGAAAGACTCAAGGAAAAAAATGAGTAGCTCAAAAAATCAAATGAGACAATCACCAATCTGAAAGTGCAAGTTGAAGAAGGAAAAAGAGTTGAAGACTACTTGAATGCCAGGTTCAAAGAAATTTTGTAGAATGTTCAAAACTTGAAGAAGAAGTTGTGTCTCTAAGGAGATATCTAAAGAAAGCAAAGAGTCAAGAGGAAAAATTCATGAAGAGCTCCACCTTGCTTGATGATATGCTTGCTAGTCAAAAAGCTTCAAAGGATAGAGAAGGATTAGCGTTTGAAAAAGGAGAAATCTCAAAGGAGAATCAAACTCCAAACAATGTTGAAAAGAAGAATCATGAACAAAGGAAGACTAGAGATAAGAAGAGAAACTTCAAACATGTACAGAACTAGAAGAAAAGTTTCAAGAGGCCTCCTATCATAAAACTAGCAGCACAAAGGTATTCATATTTTAATGGTTACTATTATTCTTAAAAAATATTTGGACATAGAGTTGCAGAGTGTAGAAGCATAATGAATCAGAACTTTCAATCATTTTCTGGTCAGTGCTATAAATGCAATAGATTTGGTCATAAGGCTAGTGAATGTAAAAGTAAAATGATGAATGGTTACAATAGTGGTATGATGTTCCAATCATTCAATGGTTATTGTTATACATGCAATGGGTTTATGCATAAGGCTTTTGAATGTAAATCTAAAATGGAAAGAAATAAGTTTGCTTAGCAAAAAGGGGTCATGTGTCATAAATATAATAAGCCAAGACACATAGCTAGGTTTTGTAAAAGGATGTGAAACCCTCTGGTTCACAAAAGAAGGTTGATCTAGTTGAGATGAAGAAGGATATGAAAAAGACATGGAAGAAAAAGGAAGAGAATGAGGTGAAGAATGAGCTTATGCTAAATCCTAGTGCAGATGTTTCCTCTAGAAACTAGATAGATAGAATTGGTTTAGGGGAGTTTTAGTAGAGAACTCTTCATTCCCCTACCAAAGATGAGATGTTGATGCCTTCAGCATACTAATACATGTGTAGGCTGATATGATTGGTCTATTGGTGAAATATCTTATAAGAAATATCTTGTTGCATAGATGTTTTGAGGTGCCTGTGATGATACAATAAAGGTTTGACAACTTTTTCAACCTAACTTTATCTATAGAAATTAATGCACATTAGATCATTGGAAAAGTGTTTTTATTCTATCTTGCATATTGATAAGTCACTTGTGATCAAGCATTTGAAGTGGAGAGTAGAGAAAAAGGGAGTTGAAGCAATTTTGGTGCTTTGTGTGAAACCCTACCAATGAATTCCAAAGGTATTTATCAATTTCCTACAAAACCCTAATTTGAAATAAGTTCAAGATGTATACTCCTCAGGTTATTGATGTACTCAAGTAACCAAGACTTAAGTTTAAGAATCACCCATACAAATCTATGGAAATGGATCTTGAAGGTGTATTTTTTAGGGTTCCTAGTGGTGTAATGCACATAGAGGATGTGTGGATATAAATTTATACAAATATGGATGAGTATGACCATTTGAAGTTAGAAAAATTTAGGGAAAAGTTGCTAATTGGTGATGATTTTGAGTTGAAACTAGAGTATGCCAGTTTAACAGAGAAGAAATTGGATGTGTGAAATGATTTTACCAATTTATATTATGCAGATGAGTGGGTGAAACATGTGCTTAGTAGAATACATGAAAAATTCTTGTGATTGGACTTTTTTCACATAACAAACAAAGATGCAATTAAGGTTGTAACTAGTTTGTGCTCCATTGGACTAGTTTTGATATTGAAGGCGGTGAAGAATGAGGTGGTGATGAAGCTCACTGGTGCAAAGTTTGATAATAATGCTCTAACTGTGAATGATATTGATGATCTAATAGTCAAGTATGCTTCAATGATGATTTTCTATAAGATATTTTATAAAATACAGATAACTCTATCTCAACCACTGCAATACACATGGCTAGACATTGATTTGTGTGAACTCCCGAGATTGTAATTTTTGGAGATTCTACAAAAGACAAAAGAGTTAAGGTCTTGTTATTTGTTTGTTGTTTTACTTTCTTAGAGATTTTCCCAGAGCAAAGAATTTTGTATGGAATGATAGTATTTTGGTATCTGTACAAATTAGAGATCACTTAAGGAGATTTTTATAGATTTTGAGTCCTGAAAGTCATCTTTGTGGGGGTTTTTCAAAACATTTCAAGACTGAATGCAATAGAGATATAGGATTTTAGAAAGTTTTGTTGAAAATTATAAGAGTAACATAGCATTCATGGTTGGTAGAGACTACTACTATATGGAAGCAGTTGAACCCAAGAAAGTTTGGATTCCAAAGCTTGGTTATGAGGTAACAAAAGATGATTTTTTTGGAATTTTAGAGGTTGTACTGAGTAAACCTAGAGATCCAATAGTAGATAGGTTTGGTACCTATGAATAAAAATCTAGCAAAGAAAACCTAAAGAAGAAAAAGAAAGATATTGCAAAAAAGGTTGAAAAGATGAAGGATTATTTGGAGAGATATTTTGGTGCCCCTAAAGCCCCTGTGGAGAAATCTGTAAGTACATCTTCTCCTCTACAGACTACTCCATAGAAGTTAAGAAGGTTAGGCAGGACCTCAGTTCCCACACCACCTACTATTACAAAGCCTTCAAGAACAAAACAAACAGGTGGTTCAAAGAAGAAAGGCACATCAAGCACCTATGTGCAACAAAAGTCTCCTAAGAGGAGAAGGGAAGAAAAATAATCTAGATAAAATTACGTCAGTTGTGAAGATGATGAAGAAGAAGAAGAATCTAAGGACCCCAATTGGTCTAGAAAAGGAATTATAGTGTCTCTCAGGAAGAGATCAGTACAAAAAAAAAGAAATTTAATGTGGTGGACATAGAAAGTGAAGAGGAAGTGGAAAAGGAAAAGAAAGGTTCTTTTTTTCACAAAAGAGAAAAGAGTGCTAAGAAATCTAAAAATACTCCTCCAGTCCAAAAGCATAGTCCTATGAAGTTAGATGCATTGTTCAATAACATTACAGAGTTTGGTATGTTGAATGAAACTACTAAAATTTATCCAGATGTAAATGATGAAAACAAGGCAACAATTGAAGAGGCTATAGTCAAATATATGGTGACATTTGATATTGTCCTAGATAAGATAGAGGATCAATCTTTAGATGATCTAAAAAGTATGTTAAATGCAAGAAGACAATATGCTATTGCAAAGGATGAAAAGATGAAGACATTTTCCTTGGAGAATATTGGTTCCTCACTATCTCATGAGGATAGAATCAAGTTGTCTAAGTTGTATAACAAGAACACAATAAATTCAAGACAAAACAAAGAGTTAGCACTCTTATGAGCATAGATAAGGAAGATGTTGAGAGGTTGAGTAATGAGACACTGCAAAAAGTTGAAGAGTTTGCTAAAGAGTTGGAGTTCCTCTAGGTGATGAAGATACACACCTCCCAAAAATTAATGATCCTACCAATGGAAAACATTAGCATGAGTAATAAGAAGGTGCGTTGACAAATAATACCCCTCTGTCTATGGAGATAAATACTAAGAAGAATAAAGAAGATAAGAAGGATGTATTAGAGAAGAATGAAGCTCAAAATGAACATAATTTTTCCCCTCTAGAAGTGGAAAAGCCTACAAAAGAATTCTCTATTAGTGGTGATAAGGAGAATACTGATGACAATGAAGAAGAAAACACTAAAACTAGTGGTGAATCCTATGTACCCTCTAGAGATTCATTAAAAGATCTTTTAGATATGCAGTTATAGTTTCAACCAGTGGTTTCTGCACAACTGCTACAGATTCCTATGCAACAACGTCAAGTGGACCTGGATAAGATTTCCCCTCTACAAAAGTTATAGCTTGGTGAATTATTTCATGCCTCCACAAGGAAGGAGATTCTTCAAACTCACTAGAAGAGTACTAATTTGGTTGATGAAGTTGTGAAGATGTTGCATGAAGGACTTCCCAGAGTGTCTATTCATAATTCTCTATATGGTGTGTAACAATTGAAGTTATTACTTTATTCCTTTAAGGAGTATTATATTGGTTTGGAAGAAAAGATACACAAGGAAATGACAAAGAAAGTCAATGATAAAAGGATTTTTGATGTTTCTGATAAGTGTGCTACTGCACACACCAAGTTGCAAGACAACTTGGAAGATGTTAAAAAGTGTTTGGAGGAATCTAAACACTTATTTCAATTATGTTTGAAGTGGAAAATTTCTACAAGGAGTAGTAAGGATTAGATGGACTCAATTGATTTTCAAATTGCTTAGGCCTCAAGTATTTTTAATTTGATGAGTGATGCAAATGGAGCTACAAGAGCAATCATTGAAAATCTACATGGTCAATTCTTTCTACTGCAAGAACAAAAGGAGAAAATAATAATATCGTATAGTCAGCTCAAAGATATGGTAAGTGCAAGGCTTAATCCTTTAACTGAAGTTTTATCTAATGTAGAGAAGGTTGTGTAGAAGAATCTAGTGCCTAGTTCTCTGGAAGAAGGAGAAGACCTCCATATTTAGTTTAAAAATTAGTGCCATATGCTTGAATTTTCCAAGAAGGATTGGAAGGTTACAAAGAAGGGTTGGGAGGCACACCTCACAAAATTTAAGGTGTCTTAGCAAGTTACTTTACCCTCATCTAGTTAAGGTGTACATTTTTTCTTTGTATATGCAATTTTCTGATTTTATTGTACATATGAGGAGTTAGTAGATGGAGTTGTGGTACATTTTTGGTGATGGACAATATAGAGATGGGGAGATACTCTCATGTAAATATATCAATAAGGGGGAATAAAGAAGAGAAATACCTTTTTGGTACCCTTTTCCCTTGATGTCAAAGGGGGAGAATGTTCTGGAGGAGAGTGTTTTGGAGAAGTGTGTTGCCATCAATGACAAAGGGGGAGATTGTTTGCAACATGAGCATGATGATGTATGGTTTTGTCATTAATTTCAACCCATTATAGAAGTGATGTTATATCAGTATGTATGTAGTCTAGAAGAAGACCAAGTGTACTGAAGAATTGGCTAAGTCTCGATATGCATTTTTAGTATAATAAAGGAACAGTTTTGTGGTCCACATTGCATCATATTTTCATGTGGTTCTTAGGTAGTAATGTATGTGTTTAAGTAGTCTATATCTACAATTTCAAGGTTGAATTTCTTCCACAGCTGAAGATATTGATAACAGAGTATCGAGCTTACTAAAAGTGGTGTTACAGGTGCAAAATGCATATTAGAATGCTCCTCATTCCATCATGGATGATTATAATGTTGTTAAGTTTTAGGAAGTGTTTGAAGATGTTAGAAGTGTATGCACTCTAAGTGGAAAGTGATTTGGTGGTCCACATGTTGATTTTTGGATGAACATTTTGTTCATTTAGTTGTTTCTTCACTGATTTTGCTATGAGGTGTCAACCTAAGGGTTTTGGGGTCGTGCAAAGTTGAATTGTGTAAGGAGTGAATTCATGGGAGTGATTATACAGGTCATTCCAACCTATTTCAATGAAGAACATGTTTTGGTTTCTTTTGTAAGGCATGTGTGATGGAGTTTTGGGCCAACAGGTCATGGTGTTACACAGTTCATCCAATTCGGCTGACCTAATTGATGTTGTGGGTGTTTGTGGCATATATAGAAGGTTAATTTAATGTTGTGATGATGATGTGATATGTATGTAGATAGTGTGTGAGATATGTGATGTAGAGTGAAGTGCAAGTGGTAGTGGTGACTTATGAAGTGTGTAAAGCCAATTTTTTAAGCTTAATTAGAACTGTATCTTCAACATGTTGCAAATGCATCATTAGCAGTTCAAAATCTGGTAGTGATCCATTCTTCTACTCACTTTTCTATTATGGACAATGAGTCCTTTGGGCAGTGAGCCCTTGGTAATGAGACAATATTTTTTGATAGCGAGTCTTCCATTTTGTAATCCATTGTAACTGGTTATAATATATTATGAGCTAATCCTCACCATGGTTTTCCCTTTCAAGGGTTTTACACTTAAATCTGGTGTTCTTGTGTTTATTGATGTGATCCATGCTTTAATTGTTCCTTTCCATTTTTACAAGTTTGATAAGATTCTTTTAATGCATGTTTAAGTTGATGAAGTTAATGAATTTTAGTGAATACTAATTCACCCTCCTCTCAGTATTTTGGGTGTTCAACAAGCTTTGGGTTGAGAATATTGGGTATAGGTTTGAGGGTATTGAGTTTATGATTGAGGGAATAAGGTATCTATTTAGGGTATAGGGTTGAGGGTTGAGGATTGAGGGTTGAGGGTATGGGGTTAATTGTATATGGTATAGGGATTAGGGTTGATGATATTGGGTATAGGGTCAAGGGTGTTGGGTTTACAGCTGAGGGTATAAGGTATCTATTTAGGGTTGAGGTTTTAGGGTATAGGATTTAGGGTATAAGGCTGAGAGTGTAAGGTTTAGGGTATATGGTTGAGGGTATGGGGTATAGGGTTGAGGGTTGAGGTTTGAGGGTACAAGGTTAAGTGTATAAGGTATAGGGCTTAGGGTTGATGATATTGGGTAAAGTGTTATGGGAGTAGAATGAAGTTCTGAAGAAGAAGATTGGTGGAGTGTTATAACAATCAAAATGGTTATGAAGGTGTATGGTTTAAAGGTGTAGTCATTGATTTTGGGCCTCTCAAATCATGTGATGGTTGCAAAATTATCAGTGTCCAAAATGAGGCATTTGAGATAGAAGACAATCAACCCTTAAGAGAAAGCATGTGTCATAATATTACCCAACAATTTAGTTGTGGATGATTTTGTGGAATAATTTCACAATATTTTTGGTGGCGTGCAATTATCCTAGATTTCCCATCAACTTTTGATGCTCCTCAATAGAGTTACTTTCTCTATCTCCCATACACCATAACTTGAGGAAACTGTGAAGCTAGGGACCTATGCCCCTGTCAAGAATGGGTCATGGGTAGGTGGATCTTGCCACTAGTATGTAAACTTACCATCTATCTAAATATTCAATATATTTAGTTTTCTCAAACTATAATTATAAATTACAACCAATCATTCATGTATTTTATGTTCACTTATTGTTTAAAAGCAATTTAAGTTTCACCATGGCTATTTGAAGATTTTTATTTAAAGAAGTTAAGTTCTATTTTTTTTAGATGGTTCATCTTTAATTAGTCTAATTTCAGATAAACCATCTAAACAAATCAAAGTTTAAAATGTGTCATACTTTAAATAATACAAATTATTATTTTTAACTATCTCTATTGAAACCAATCCCCTATTTTTTAAAAATAAATTAAGAGATAGAGAAATTTCCAAACTTCATAAAGTGACAATGATAAGGATGAAAAAACCAAGATCTAGAAAAAAAGAGAAATAACACTGTTGAAGCTCAAATTCACAACTAAAAACTATAGTTCATATGGAAAATTTGGGTTTCATCTTCTATTTTTTCCAATTAATCATATAAAGAGAAGATACAATCGTTACACTGTAAATGTGATAACATAACAATAGAAGACATAGTTATTCCTAAAAAATGAACATGTGATTAGGTACTATTGAGGTCTTCATAAATGGATATAAATTTTCTTTAACTTAAAATCATTGTAATGTATGCTTTACTTATGAGTCCTCATAAATAGATATAAATTTTCTTAACTTAAAATTATTATAACTTATGCTTTAACTATACAACTCGTACCATGACATTTGATGATGAATTTGTGCTAATTATTGACATGATTTCATGATACCTAGTAGCCAAAATAAATTTAAAATGGCGGATCGTAAATGTGTATATAATTGTTAAAATATTTAGTAGTATTTATATGTTAAATATATGCTTTAATTATTATTAAAATATATAATAAAATTTTATATTAATTGTAAGGGTTATTTTATATAAGTTAAATATTTATAATAAGCTTTTTTAATTTTATTTAGATTTTTAAATAATTTTTAATAGGATTGAGGGTTGAGCGTATTGGGTTTATGGTTAATGGTATAAGGTATCTATTTAGGGTTGTGAGTATAGGGTTTAGGGTATAGGGTTGAGGGTATATGGTTTAGGGCTTAGGGTTGATAGTTTAGGTCTTTATGGTTTAGAAGATTTAAAGTACAAAGACAATGCAAAGTTGATGGATGTGATATCTATCATCGAGTGGCTCTAGGTAATGAAGGTAAGTCTTGAGTTCATAGAAATTTTTGGTTGGTATAGGGTTTAGGGTATTATAGGCTATTGGATTTATGGTTGAGGGTATAAGGTATTAGGTATAGGGTTGAGGGTTTAGTATATAGGGTTATAGGGTTGAGGGTATTAGTATAGGGTTTAGGGTATAGGGTATAGGATGTATGGTTTAGGGTTAAGGGTACTGATTATAGGGTTGAGGGTATTGGAAGTACGATTGAGGGTATAGGTTGAGGGTGTAGGGTGTAGGGTTTAGGGTATAGGGTTTAGGGTACAAGATTGATGGTACACAATTTAGGGTATGTTATAGGGTTTAGGGTTTAAGGTTTAGGGTATAAGATTGATGGTACAAGGTTTAGGGTACATAGAATATATGGTTTAGGGTTTAGGGTATTGGTTTTATGGTTGAGGGTATAAGGTATAAGGTATAGGGTTGAGGTTTTAGCATATAGGGTTATAGGGTCGAGGGTATTAGTATAGGGTTTAGCATTTAGGGTATAAGGTATACAATTTAGGGTTAAGGGTACTAATTATATGGTTGAGGGTGTAGACATCAAAAAATTGTCCTCTTACGATACCTTGTCACAAGATTGCATCATTTAGACACCTTGTATCATATTTTGCCCTAGGTACCCATGTCATCATCTAATTAGTTAAATAAATCTTATTTATTTGACTAATTTCATTTATTCCCTTCCTATGTATAATTCATCAATTCCTCTAATGTTAATTAAATAATTTTCATCCATCCCTCTAATGTTAATTAAATAATTTATATTATTTAATTAATTAAATCATTCATATTATTTAATTAATTAAATCATTCATATTATTTAATTAATTAAATCATTCATATTATTTAATTAATTAAATCATTCATATTATTTAATTAATTAAATCATTTATATTATTTAATTAATTAAATCATTTTCATACATTCCTCTAATGTTAATTAAATAATTTATATTATTTAATTAATTAAATCATTTCCATCCATTCCTCTAATGTTAATTAAATAATTTATATTATTTAATTAATTAAATCATTTCCACCCATTCCTCTAATGTTAATTAAATAATTTATATTATTTAATTAATTAAATCATTTCTATTATTTAATTAATTAAATCATTTCTATTAATTCTTCTAATGTTAATTAAATAATTTATATTATTTAATTAATGAAATCATAAATCCAACATTAATTAAATAAATCAAATATTTATTTAATTAATAAAATCTTAAAAGGTTCCTCTCGCTTTCTTTCCAAAATCTAAACTCATGTGTATCTAATTAATTTATTTAATTAGATAATTCATCAATTATCCTTCTCATCTTTTTCAGGATTTATTTCCTTTAAAAGAGAATCAAAATCTTTCTATCTTTTCACATCTTATCTTATCTTGTTTTAATTCCTTTAAAACAATAAATCAAAATCTTTCTATCTTTTGAAAATCTGATCTTATCTCATTGTATTTCCTCTTTTGTCAAAAATCAAATCCTTATCAATCTTATCAAATCTTATCTCTGTCCACATCGAAAATCTATAAATCTAACCTTTCACAAGCCATTTTGATCGAATCTTTAGACATCCTTATGCTGTCAAAATCATTCTTCTATCTTTCATCAATCTCCAATTTATCATCTTCATCAGGTCATTATGCTGCAGAATTGAGCAACCAACATTCCTTCATCAATCAACCTTCAAAATCTTGCATTCTTGTGCAGGTGGAGAAGAGCCATGGAGATCAATCAAATCTAAGTTTGAAAATCGATTTGCATTTTCATTCTAGTTTCTGCTTCATGGTGCTTGATAGGATTTAATTAGTTTATTTTTTTCAAAACACATTTAAACTTTTGAATTTTTCCCTATCTACATTATTGGCGCCCACCGTGGGGCCTTGCCCTATTTTTAACATTTATCTGCAGGTTTTCTAACAGGATTTCATGTTCTGGAATTCGGATTTTTGGAAAAAAATTCTATTTTAGTGCATCTAGGAGTTTCTGTAGCGCATCTGAGGGTTTATGTAGCGCATCCAGGGATTTTAACGGTGCTTTTGCAGGTCTTTTGGGGCATTTAGAGTTGTTTCGGTGCATCTACGAGACAGAATGGCACATACATTCAGTCCATTTCATTAAAAAAAAATTTAAAAAAATAAAAATAAAATTTTAGCACATTTAGGACTTCTTTTAGCGTATTTGGGACTTCTTTTAGTACATCTGGGACTTTTTTTAGTGGATATGAGACTTTTTTTGGTCCATATGAGGTTTGTTTTAGCGCATATGGTCTTTGTTTCAGCATTTTTTTAGTCAATCTTAAAATGGTCGTATCTTGGTCATTTTTTGGTCTTTTTCGGAGCTTTTATTTTTATATGGGGTAGAATTTCATAAGCTATCCAATGGTGTAGGTGTTTATCAACTTTGACAAAGTTAAATTTCTCAAATTCTCATATATTATTCAGTGCATATGACTTTTGTTCTAGCACATTTGTAATTTGTTTCTTTTTGTCTTGGTAACTTGTTGGTGAATCATACGGAGCTGGAAAAGTGTTGGGATCAGTCACAACAACAATTTGGAAAGAGAAAATAACCAGGTGCACTTTTTTAATCTTTCACCTCTTAATCATTGTTTGTCACACATCTAGATTTGGGATCTTAAAACAAATCTTGTTTTCAATCACACATAAAAAATCAAGGCTAAAATTAACCATTGTCTTCCATCACATCTTGATTTGGGATCTAAAAAGAACAAGTGCTTGAACTGTTTTACACACATTTCATTTCTAATCTAAGGTAAATTAATCATTGTGAGTGTGAATCAAATGTGTGTGTGATCACAAACACCTCACTTGGTTTGCTTTTGTCAAACCCTTCATAGGAGGCCTACTAGGGGATTTCATCACCCTTGTGGATGACCTCAATTGAAGTGTGAATCAAAAGACACACTTGTTTGGGATTTGAAATCTTGTCACTCTTGGCTAAGCCCCAAAGAACTTTATACCTTTGGGAAGTGAAGGTGAAGGGTGGGTTACCCCTTTCTCCCGGCTGTGTGGCAGGATTTTGCTTTCAAATCATTCCTTAGTCAACCTTGTGCAAACTAGCTTGAGACCTAATTGGCCATACCCCACTTGACTAGTCATAGGGCTTGTTGTTGTGTATTCAAGTGTTTGCTTAATCATAACATCTAATCTTCAAAGAAAAAATTATCATTGTGTTTGGTGTGTGTGTTCATGCATTTACATGTGAAATATTGTGTTTGATAGTGCCCAAGTCAAACTTCCAATAAACACTTGCCACATCATCCAAATCATACAATCTTGTCATTCCATATCATATCCTAATCATCATCATCTATTTAATCCAATCAACAACATTTTACACCATGGAAACATTGGAAGACATAGCACAAAAGGTTGTTCACTTGCTTCACACAGCTAAAAAAATTCAAACACCTTTACCCCAACAACTCATTCACAAATTCCATGACATAATACAAAAACTTCAAGCACACAAGTCACCTCAAATTCAACACCTCCTAGCTCAAGCCCAATACCTCATGGCCACTTGTCAAATCCAACAACCACCACATCATCCCCTATCCATTCATTATCACCCTTCCACCTCATACCAATCTAACCCATCCACTTATTTGCATGTCAATGCCACATCAACTTATCAAGCCACATCACGACAAACACATATGAATTTAACTTCTACATTGCAAAAAAATCAAGAGCCTTTAAGTTCTAATGCAACCATTGGCAAGGGGAACACTAATCTAGGTCATTCACAATCTAAGTATATCATACCACTATCCAATCAAAAGCCTATCCATAAGCCACCATGTCCAAGTCCTGATTCATTGGCCTCTTTACTTTCTAAATCAAGTCACACCCCTGAATATAGATATATAAAAAATAAATTGATGGGATTACCTAAATCCACCCATCCACCTATAAAGGATGTGACCCAAGGGCTACAAGCAAGGAATCAACTGTTGCCATGTCATTCAACACATATACTTGAACATACGAAAGAGTCCTCAAACATCATGCCAAGTCCTTCAAGTCAACCATGTCATCCACAACCCCTTGAGCCAATTCAAGAGTCTCCCGTCATAAGTCCAAGTCACCCTCTTTCATGCTCCTATGTTGTTGACCATCAAGAACATGTCAAGTCTCTCCATGAGAAATCCCATTCCACTTCCATTCAAGCAACCCAAGAGTTATATCAAGAGTCTACTCCCAAACATGTGGAAACATCAAGCCCTAGTCCTAATCAAGATCAAATCATTTTCATCCAACCTATCCATAATCTATATCATTTTTATGATCAAGATGATATCCATAATGATGAAGAGGCTATCCATGAACAACTTGATCCTATACCCATCCATGAGAAAGATATTCTAGATTCAACTCCACCTAGTCCTATCCATGATCCATCAACATCTACTTCCCTTGATGAGACATATGCCTCTGAAGCACACATAGAAGATCAAACAAATATCTTGGATCTAAGTGAACACAATTATAATCAAGATCCTAATGATCCCTTGTCACCCACTATCGGCCCCATTGCAAGTCCTCCATCATATCCTATTGTTCTTTCCACCCTCATTCATGAATGTTCCTCCTTAGAACAACAAAAACCATTATCTTCCCTTGCGTCATTTTCTCCATCTAATAAGGAACTCGTGTCTAGTGTTTCACCTACACCTAGTCCTATTATCCATTGCACACTCCAAAATATGAACCACCAAGGTAAAGGTCTAGATCTTCATGAACAAGGCATTTTGGAGCCCATCCATGTCAAATTCCCTCCACGCTCTTATGGCCTTGGACCTACACCCCAAGGAAATCAACCTAAATATGTTGGTACTTCCTCCATCCATCCTAAGTCCACCTCCTTCCATCATAAAGCCTATCATATCCCTAAAACATATGTTTCCATTCCACCTCCATCATCCTACAAATGTCAAAAGCATGTGACCATACACCTTCCACCATCCACTCTACCACCATTTCTTCAAACTCCTAATATCCCTCGATCCACTCTACCACCATTGCTTTTGACTCCTTATATCCCTTGATCCACTTTACCACCATTACTCCCAACACCTAATATCCCCACCATTCAATCCTCTTATCCATTTATCCATAAATACCCTGACATTCCTAATCATGACCAACAAATGCACACATTGTATAAACATGAAGCTTCCACCCATTCCACCATACCCATGGGATTCAAAAGCAAGAATTTCAATGCCTCTACCTATAAAGTCAAAAATCCTAAGGGTTCTCATGCCTTAGGACATCAATACAAAAAGTCAAAGCAAAATACATCTAAAAAGCTATATAAGCCCATACCTCCAAAAGAAAATTCTAAAAACAAAATGGTTTGGGTACCTAAGAAAAGGGAAAGCAAGTCAAATGAGGCATCTACATCACAAAAATCCCAACCATCCACTTCCACCCCACATTCTCATTCCATTCAAAAGTCTCAAATTCCTAAGTCCCACAAGCCAAATAAAAATCATAAAAATACTAAGTCTATGTGGGTACTTAAAGAACTCCGTCCACCATCTCCTAAGAAAATGTCTTCATTGCTTCCTACACCCCATCCACATCAAAAGCTTCAACGTTTATCACAATGTGTGCAACCATTGGTCATGGTTCCCTTCCATTTCACAAAAATTCCACATACCTCCTTCTCCTCATCCTTCTCTCATTATCCTACATATCTCCCCCACATTCCTATGGTCCATGCTTTTGCATAAACCTTTTATCCATCCTTTCACACAAGTCCTATTCAATCCACATCATCATCCACTATTCCCCATCCATTCTTGCATAAGCCTTTCATAATCTACCATCTACCTAATCCATCCCTTTCATGTCATCCCTTACCAACATCTATGAGCATAATGACATTTGACATGGTCCATGCAATGACATCCATATCTAGTGGGACTATCACCTTTCATGCAACTAGACACTTTAGTCCCTCCTATCCATATTCCCCTTCTCCTATCCAAAAAGTCAAAAAGTCAAAAAGTCAAATATTCAAAAAAAGAAAAAAGAAAAAAGAAAAAAAAAGTAAAGAGAAATCCCTTTGTCCAACAGTGAAAACTTGGTAAACAGGTGCCCTGGATAAGTACCATGAGGAAAACCTAGCAAATAGGCGTCATGTGTAGGTTGATCTTCTATGTCACTTACACTCGGGGGCACAATGTCTTATCTATCCAACCTATCATTTTCATTTCATATCATTCCCATCTTACCTGCCATATTTAACCATCATATTGCGTCTATTCATACATACCTATCATATTGAGTCCATTCATACACCCTTCTTCTTTTGATCTTGATGAAGATATAGGGGCAAAATGTTGAAACATGTTTTGAGTATCTCTTGACATACCTCATCCTTCCAAACAAGCCTATCATTATCCTATTGTGATAAGCTTTGTCATGAAAAATCCTAAGTATTGTACCTAGAATGGGGCATGTTATTCCTATGCAACATAGTCTTTGGAAATCACATCCTTTCTCTCTCATGATGCATACATCCATTCCATTCATTATGACCTATCATTTCCATCCATCTGTCTATCATGAGCCTTTTATCCATCAATCCCATCTATACCCTTGCACCTAGACTTGGTTTTCCCCTTGTCATTGGTATCTAGCATAAAGGCTACTCAAATATTCATCCTTTGACACCTCCAAACATTTCAAAAATCCAAAAAAATCAAAACATTTCAAAAATCCAAAAAAATCCCCAAAAATACAAAAAATCAAATATCCAACAAAAATCCAAGCAATAAAATCAATCCATCCAATTAATTCTTCCAATTTCATCTACTTAATCCATCACCTCAATCTAATCATTCAACCATTCAACCAAATCAATGATCATATCATTACAAACCATTTCATCCAATCAAATCAATCAAATCAATCCAAGCAATAATCCAAATGCAAGTCAATCCTTAATCCATACCAATCAAGTCAATCAATCTTGTCAAATTATCCAATCACATCTTTTGGTCTTGATCCTAATCTTGTCGTAAACCAAATCAACCAATCAATCAATCAATTATCATCATCCTTGTGTTGCTCTAGGGATATATCACTCCCCACAATGACAACACTATCATCATCATCAATCAATCAACCAATCAATGGTTTATAGCTTGACAGGGGCAATTCCTTGTTTGTTTTTCAATCATTTGTGCATGCTTGCTTGCTTACTTGTGTGTGTTATCATTTTATCTTGTATTTGTATCAAATCCATATCATTCCAGCTAATATTCATATCTTGTGTATGTTGGAGTAGTTTTTTGCACTATCCTTTGCATCTAAGGTCACATAATACCTTTTGTGCATTAGGACTTTAATGCTCTAAGTCTACTTCCTCATATGTCTAGACAAGATTGTATTATGCTGGGGCACGAGACACATCGTCACCTTGGTCCTTATATCTTGGTGCATAACGTCTAGTGCTATATCAAACATCATGGTTGCTCACTTTCATTGCAGCATAACATATCATTCATCTCCTTCATCCACTTTCTATCTTGCATCATTTGTCTTATCCCTCCCTTTATCATTTCATTTCAAGAGCCTACCCGTGTTTGTTCAACCCGCCTATCCTCTCGAGGGGGCATCATCATTCCATCATCATCCTATCTTTATATCATTATCCATTTTCCTCTATCCATACCTTAACTTCTTTGAAATGATGTTACTCGACATAAATCTCATCATCTTGAACATCATCTCAAAGAGGGGCAAAATGTAGACATCAAAAAATTGTCCTCTTACGATACCTTGTCACAACATTGCATCATTTAGACACCTTGTATCATGTTTTGCCCTAGGTACCCATGTCATCATCTAATTAGTTAAATAAATCTTATTTATTTGACTAATTTCATTTATTCCCTTCCTATGTATAATTCATCAATTCCTCTAATGTTAATTAAATAATTTATATTATTTAATTAATTAAACCATCCATTCCTCTAATGTTAATTAAATAATTTATATTATTTAATTAATTAAATCTTTTCATCCATTCCTCTAAT
This sequence comes from Sequoia sempervirens, assembly GCA_007258455.2. Taxonomy (NCBI): domain Eukaryota; kingdom Viridiplantae; phylum Streptophyta; class Pinopsida; order Cupressales; family Cupressaceae; genus Sequoia; species Sequoia sempervirens. Next base: position 169,010,687 of record VDFB02000002.1, on the reverse strand, counting down.
GTTAGTTAAATAATTTATATTATTTAATTAATTAAATCATTTCCATCCATTCCTCTAATGTTAATTAAAATTTATATTATTTAATTAATTAAATCATTTCCATCCATTCCTCTAATGTTAATTAAATAATTTATATTATTTAATTAATTAAATCATTTCTATTAATTCTTCTAATGTTATATTATTTAATTAATGAAATCATAAATCCAACATTAATTAAATAAATCAAATATTTATTTAATTAATAAAATCTTAAAAGGATCCTCTCACTTTCTTTCCAAAATCTAAACTCGTGTATCTAATTAATTTATTTAATTAGATAATTCATCAATTATCATTCTCATCTTTTTCAGGATTTATTTCCTTTAAAAGAGAATCAAAATCTTTCTATCTTTTCACATCTTATCTTATCTTGTTTTAATTCCTTTAAAACAATGAATCAAAATCTTTCTATCTTTTGAAAATCTGATCTCATCTCATTGTATTTCCTCTTTTGTCAAAAATCAAATCCTTATCAATCTTATCAAATCTTATCTCTGTCCACATAGAAAATCTATAAATCTAACCTTTCACAAGCCATTTTGATCGAATCTTCAGACATCCTTATGCTGTCAAAATCATTCTTCTATCTTTCATCCATCTCCAATCTATCATCTTCATCAGGTCGTTATGCTGCAAAATTGAGCAACCAACATTCCTCATCAATCAACCTTCAAAATCTTGCATTCTTGTGCAGGTGGAGAAGAGCCATGGAGATCAATCAAATCTAAGTTTGAAAATCGGTTTGCATATCTTTTATTTATTTGCATTTTCATTCTAGTTTGTGCTTCATGGTGCTTGATAGGATTTAATTAGTTTATTGTTTTCAAAACACATATAAACTTTTGAATTTTTCCCTATCTACAGAGGGTATTAGAAGTACGGTTGAGGGTATAGGTTGAGTGTGTAGAGTTTAGGGTTGATAGTATTAGGTATCTAGGGTTGAGGTGTAGGGTTTAGGTTATTCAGTTTATAGTTGATGGTATCAATAGAGAGTTTAGGGTTTATGATTGAGGGTAAAGGGTTTATGGGTGAGGTTATTTGTGTGTGTGTGTGTCACTCTCGTTCCCTTTCCTTCTCTCTTTCTCTTTTTCTCTTCTATATCTCTCTCTTCCTTCCCAATTTGTTAAGGGTTGAAAAATCTCAATAAAGGTTATTTGGTGCTCGCCAAATTTGGTGAGCACCAAATAGCCTGCACTAAAAATGGTAAAAAGAGGTATGTGACCCATGTTTCAAGCCCATATTCTTTGATTTTGTCTAGTTTTTATGCATTATCCGATAAATAAATGTTTTTTCATGGTGTTGACATCTTGCACAAGCATATTTTGCATATTCCATCACCTTTCCACCACCTTTCCACCACCTTTTTATTCATTTAGAAATGTATAAGATGAAAATTTGAAGCTTTTAGATCAAATTTGATTATATGAGGTAATATTTTCATGTTTCTAGAATTCAAATGTTTATTATGAGTTTTTTGTTTAAATTTGAGAGTATAGACCTGTTATTTTCATAATTTTTACTAATCATATTAGATTTACATATAATTTAATATGGAATTCAAAGGAATTTTTGTAAAAAGTCAAAAAAATTAGGAGTTTGAAGCAAAAAATAAAAGAACATGACAAAATTTGCAAATTGTAATATTGAATCTCAAATTTCAAGGTGAATTCTATTTGTCTTCATGTGTTTTATGTGTATCACCTTCTCACATAGTTCAACTACAATCATTTTCATTTTCATTTGTTCTTTTTGTATTTGTTTACTTGACTTTATGATTATGTTAGCATGTTCCTAGTTAATATGTCATTGATATGTTCACACCTTAAATGGTTCATGTCAAAAAAAGTGAACATTACTTAACATTTAGTGCATCATGTGGCTAAACCAAAAATTCCAACACATCTGGATGGGCAGGTTTATCATAGAAAAGGTCCTATTTCACACCCCATATCACCTGAACGTTGTAGGTTACATTGTGTCAACACTTTCTCTTAAGCCCTAAGTGCCAAAAATTGGTAAACTTTAGCACACTATTTCTCAAAAATTGTGGCACCTGCAAAAATTTCATCTAAAGATACAAGGCCATGTAGGTTCCCTCCATGATAACCTTTCTCAATTTTTGAAATCTTCAATCCACTTGACCATAGCGACAATTTTTCAAATGTTGCAAAAAGTGTGAGATATGTTTACTAATTTTTTTTTCAAGAACCATACTTTTCGTTCTGTTCATCGTGGGGCCAAACTAATAGTGCCAAAAATTTTGGGTGGGTGATTTTATGCTAGTCAAGGTCCCATTTTGCACCCCAACATGCCTGATCATTTCGTACTATATTGTGTCGACACTTTCTCTTAAGAGTCCTAAGTGCCAAAATATGGCAAAATATGGCAGACTATTTCTTAGAAACCATGGCACCTACAAAAATTTTGTTTGAAGGTATAGAGTTTTGTAGGTTCCCTCCACAATAACCTTTCTCAGTATTGTAAATCTCCAATCCACTTGGCCGTAGCAAAAAAAACTTCAAATGTTACAAAAAGTGACCGATGTGTTTAGTAAAAATTGTTAAACAACCATAATTTTCATTATGTTCATTGTGGAGCCAAATAAATAATTCCTACATGTTTGATTGGGTGGTTTTATACTAGGAAAGGTCTTATTTTTCACCCTAGCATGTTCGATCGTTCCAAACTACATTGTGTCGACATTTTCTCTTAAAGCCCTAAATGCCAAAAACTGGTGAACTTTGACGAGCTATTTCTCTAAAACTATGGTACTTAAAAATGTTATATATGAAGTTATAGGGTCATGTAGGGTCCCTTTATAATAACCTCTCTCATTTTTTATATCTCCAAGTTGTTTGGTAGTGGCAACAAGTTTTCACATGTTGGAAAAAGTGTCAAATGCATTGAAGAGAAAGTTGCAAGGTAGCATAATCTTTGTTTTGTTTGTCTTGGGGAAAAACTGATAGTTCCAACACATCTAAGTGGGTTATTTTATGTTAGGAAAGTTCCTATTTCACACCCTATCATGCATGATCATTCTAGACTTTGTGTCAATGCTTTCTCTTAAGAGCCATAAGTGCCAAAACTAGAAAACTTTGATGAGTTGTTTCTCCAAAATAGTGGCACTTAGAGACATTCCATATGAAGGTAACATGGTCAAGTAGGGTCCCTCTACAATAACCTATCTTATTTTTTCATATCTCCAAGCTATTTGGCCATGGTGACAAGTTTTCACACGTTAAAAAAAGTGTCAAATTCATTGAAGAGAAAGTTGCAAGGTAGCATAAATCTCATTTTGTTTGTCATGGGTCCATACTGATGGTTCCAACATGTCTAGGTGGGTCATTTTATGCTAGGCATGGTCCTATTTTGCACCCTATCATTCCTGATCGTTCTAGACTACATTGTGCTAACACTTTCTCTTAAGATCCCTAAATGCCAAAAGTTATTGAACTTTGACAAAAAAATTCTCTAAAACCATGGCATTTAGAAAAAAAAATTCTGAAGGTACAGGTTCATGTAGGGTCCCTCTACAATAACCTCTCCCATTTTTTCATATCTCTAAGTCAATTTGGTCATGGCAATAAGTTTTCACATATTGAAAAAAGCATCACATGCATTGAAGAGAAAGTTGCAAGGTAGCATAATTTTCATTATGTTCATCATGGGGCCAAATTGATAGTTCCAACATGTCTGAGTGGGTTGGTTTATAATAGGAAAGGTCCAATTTTGCACCCCAACATTCCTGACCGTTCCATACAACATTGTGTCGAAGCTTTCTCTAAAGAGCCCTAAATGCCAAAAATTGGAAAACTTTGATGAGTTGTTTCTCTAAAACCTTGGCACTTAGAAATTTTATTTGTAAAGTTTCAGGGTCATGTAGGGTCCCTCTACAATAATCTCTTATTTTTCATATCTCCAAGACATTTGGTCGTGACAACAAGAATTCGTATGTTGAAAAAGCATCAAATGCATTGAAGAGAAAGTTGCAAGGTCGCATATTTTTTGTTATGTTCATCATGGGGCCAAACTAATAGTTCCAAGACATTTGGGTGGGTGGTTTTATGCTATAAAAGGTCCTATTTCACACCCCAACATGCTCAATCGTTCCAAACTACATTATGTCAGTGATTTCTCTTAAGAGCCCTAAACGCCAAAAACTGGTGAACTTTGATGAGATGTTTCTCCAAAAACATGGAACTTAGAAACATTTTTTCTAAAGTTACAAGGTAATGTAGGGTCCCTCTATAATAAACTCTCTCATTTTTTCATATCTCCAAGTCGTTTGGCTATAGTGGAAGTTCTTCTACTACCCCAAAAACTGCCAAATGCAAGCAATGTGAAGTTGCAACGTAGCCTAATTTTTTTTTTGTTCATCATGGGGCCAAACCGTTAGTGCCATCACATTTTGGTGGGAACATCTATGCTAGGAATGGTCCTTTTTTCACCCCAACTCTCCCAAACATTCTAGGCTACACTATGTCAGCGCTTTCTCTTAACATCCCTAATTGCAAAAATTATCAAACTTTGACGTGTTATATCTTGGAGTTGGTGGCATATAAGAATGTTATATATGAACCTATACATGCATGTGAGGCCCTTATACAACAACCTCTCTCATATTTTGAATACTCAAATCCATTTTGTTGTGGAAAAACAAAATTTGATGTCCCAAAATCATCAAATGCATGCAATGTGAAGTTGCAAGGTAGCCTAATTTTTGTTGTGTACATCATGGGGCCAAACCATCAACCCCAACACATCCAGGTGAGAACTTATACAATAGGCATGGCCCTATTTTGCACCCCAACTCCCCCAAACATTCTAAGCTACACAATGTCCATTTTTCAATAGTTTTTGGCATTATTAAAGGTTTGGTTTAGTTAGTTTTTGTCTTGAATATTTTATCCTTAAATGATGAATGAGTTTTATTGTGATCTTATGTTAAACTTATGTAAAAAAAATATTTTATTAAAACTCATCTCAAGTACATGTTTTCCCATGCCCAAAGACCTAGGTTAGGGTTTTGGATGAAAGTTTAAAGTTAACGACACACATATAATTCATAGTCCTTTTGAGATTATCTCAAAGTGGCAATGAATGAGAGGGAATTCATTGAAGGTACAACCCCTATGACAAGCCAATCATAGGTGAACATAGCAACAAGGGATATTCACAAGTATAATATGGGGTGTGTCAAAATTTTCCAGTCCATAGTTCATAGTGACAAACAAAATACCTAGTGAGGGTGTTCACAAACCAATAGTAGAGATCAATTAGTAGAAGGTAAAAGATATCAGTGATTAAAGCATAAAAGAAAACCCACACCAAGGTTTTATTCATCAAATAAATAATGGTATATTCATCAAAGTGACATTCCTAAACATGAGTGAATTGTTTAATAGTAGAAAGATAGTTCAGAGGATAAGAGGGTAGTCTAAAGTGATATTTTATAATATCATGATATAGTGACTGACCGTGTTCACAAGAAAGACACACACCTACAAAATACTATGGTGACAAGTAGGTGATAGACCATGCATTAATTTTGATCTAATATTTAGTTTTCATGAATATTTTTGAGTTCAACACCAAGAGAGATCATGGAGAGACACAAGTTTTTAGAATAAAGGAAAATGGCAATCCTTGAAAGAAGTGATCATCATGGAATATAGGATGGTCATAAGAGAATGAAGATAACTTATGAAATTATTGTGTAGTCATATTTAAGGGACTTAGTAGAATCAAAAGACAAGATATTACAAACCTAAGATGGTTTTAATATGAAAGGAAAATCAATATGAAGTTCCAAAAGCACAGTGAAGATAGCATTGACAAAACATGAAGATAATCATTTACTATTAACATGGGGCAGACACTTATATCATGATTCTAGGACAATAGTCATGAAAGACTAGCATAGTTCATGTCAAGAGTAGTTGATGCAAAAAACTCCAACACAATATAATCCAAAAACATCTCCGAACTATAACATGGATTGTGGAAACTGGATATCATTAGTTAAAACACTGTCACCATGTAAGGATAATATAAGTAGAGGAGTGTCATAAAGAACATAGACCATGATAAGGATTCATCAAAGAATCTTTGGTTAGTCAAATAAACATGATAAATGTTAAAAATAATGGATCATCATGTTAAGAATAGTGAAACATGGAAAATACAATGTCAAGTGAAAGAGAACAACCATAATGATGAGGATAGCCCTCCATAAGGACAATCGCCATTAATAAAAGAATAAGGGCAGTGCCTACATCAAAAGGAAAATCATATAGGATGCCAATAGGCTAGTCCTTTGTGAGATAGAAGACATTGTAATATATGACACAAAATCATGATAGAGGTTTATAGGGTTTGAATGGAATATCTAGAGATAATGATAGGGTTTGCTAATGCTTATGATTGTGGATAGGAAAAATTCAAAGTCAAGAACATGCATATTAAAGGTGTGGGGATAGTTTGTAATGACTTAACACTTGGGGTAGTATTATGGATAACATGAGTCAAAGATACATTGGATGGTTATCAAGAAAATTAAATAGCATTTCTTCATAATAATGAGGACAATCCTTACAAGACGTAAACATCAGGAAAAAGTGACAATGAAATAGAAGATAGAGATGACGATGGGGATAATAGATTCAAACATTTTAAAAGGAATGATTCCAATGACAGTCATGATCATTAGGCAGAAAGGGAAGATGTGTACATTTTTAGAGTAGTGGTCTTTGATATTGTAAGTGGAAAATGCATGAAAATCACTATACATAGTCTATAGCATGTTTTAAAAAAAAGCATCACAAATCTGTAAATGGAGGGTAGTCATCTTAGATAGTAGGAAGATAGTGGTCTCCAAAAATGGAAATCACAAGACACCACAATCAAAGTGCATCTCAAATTTATAAATTTTAAGAGATCTTATGACCATTAAAAGAATTTTTTAGATAGTGACCATGAACATGACAATAGGAAAGCCATAAAAATCATATTATTCATCATCTAGGGTCATATTAAAAAATAGAACACAATTATTTTTCATCATTTGAGTACTATTATTATCATTCATAATGAGCCTATGACTGTCCTACATTCATTAGGACTGTTCTGATGAAGTTATGATAGTCCCAATGAAGCTATGATTGTCATAATTCATTAAGACTGACCTAATGAAGTTATGACAATACCAATGAAGCTATGACTGTCCTAAGATAGTTATGAAAGGCTTAATGAAGTTAAATCCCATATTAATAAGGTTATGATAGTCATGTAATGAAAATATGATAGTCCTAACAAACATATGGCTGTCCTAAATAGCCTATGACTATCATAATGAAGTTATGAATATCCTAATGAAACTATTAGTATCCTAAGAATGTAACATACAACCCTAATGACCTACAACTCTCCTAAGAATGTAACATACAACCCTAATGAACCTACAACTCTCCTAAGAAAGTTATGACAATCCTAACAATGAAGCTAAGACAATACTAATGAAGTTATGCCAATCCTAAAATTTAATGAACTAATCTCTATGTCTTATTTGTGCATACATGTAGAAATCATCATCATGCTAATGAAACAACCAAAGAATATAACACTAGATGAGCATGAAGATAAGAATGTGACAGCATATATAACATAGATGTAAGGACATAGGTCACTATAAAATGTAAAGATATCACAATGAAAGCTCAATGTACAGTGATATAAAGCATGATGTGCCTAAAGTAAGGGTAACTCTAAAAGTATGATGTGGTAAGTTAGGATGACAATGTGATATCTAAATATGTGATATAGAAAATTAGACCCAATAAGATATATTTTATGGTTGCTTTATAATAATGTTTTTCTATAAATCTAAAATTGATTGAATAACCCAAGGAACTTTTTAAGAGAAAATAAAAGTTACATAAACTAGAAAAACATAAGAATGCAAACTAGGACTCTGAGAGATTATGTAATGTTGATATGATAGAATTGCATTAGGAGCTTCCAATTTGAATCAATGAATGAATTCAAATAAAAGCTATGTAGTGAGTTTATATAGAACTAAGGAGAGGATGTAGGTGGAAAATCTAACCAATAGGAATCAACCGCAAAAAGTGGAAGATGCCACCAAAAGTGGAAAGTGTTCCACCCTTTAAGGAAAGGACACCACATCACTTATATCCTAGTAATAAACTCACTTTATTGTCCTAAGAAAGCTTAATAAAAGTGTAGGAAAAACCTAGGACTAAGGGAAAATAAATTAACCCACTAGGAAAATAAAAACGTACACCAACACCCCTCCTTAAGCACAGCTTAGGAGGATGTAAAAGATAATGGGTCCCAGAAAATGAGGCCATGTTAGGTACCCATGTACATATCAAATTACCCCCAAATAAGAAGAATCCCCCCACAAATAGAGAGAACACCCCCTAGAATAAAGAGAGAAGAAGGACTAAGTAGACCCCCCAAAGAGGACACCAACAACACCCCAAGCAAAGCTCGCAAATGAAGGAACTTCTTCTCACTAAAGGGTTTGGTGAAGATGTCTACAATATGATCTGATGTCAAAAAGTAATTAAGATCAATAATCTTTGAATGAATCATCTCCTAAATGTAGTGCATATGGATCTCAATGTGCTTGGTTTGTTGATAATGAACCAAATTGTGAAAGATTTGAATCGCACTCTAATTGTCACAATAGATGACTGTGGGCTTCCAAAAGGGAATGCCAAACTCACCAAGAATGTTCTAAATCCATATGGCCTCAGTAGTAGCATTAACCACTCCTCGATACTCAACCTCTATAGAGGAAAAAGCAATAGCAAACTACTTCTTTCTCGACCAACAAATTGGACCAAAACCAAGGGAGAAGTAATAGCTTGAAGTAGACTTGAGATCCTGAGAATCACTTGCCCAATCTAAATCTGTGTGTCCCCCCAATTCAAATTCCATGTCTGCTACATAATGAATCCCATAATTGTGAGTACCCTTGATGTAGTGAAGAAACTTCTTAGCTACTTTCTAGTGCAACTCATGTGGCTCCTACATGAATCAAAAGACCATGCCTACTGCATATGAAATTTTGGGCCTCTTATGAGTCAAATAGATGAGACTTCCAACAAGCTATCAATGGGAAGTTCCATCAACCAAGGGTGAAGAACACTTAGCCTCAAGTTTGACCCCTAACAATAATGGAGTTGATGCAGGCTTATAATCAGTCATGTGAAACCTTTGGAGAATGTCAAGTGCATACTTAGACTGTGCAAGAGTGATACCTGATGAAGACTAGGTGATCGCAATCCCCAAGTAGTGCAACAAGCCCAAGTCAGACATCAAAAATTGATCATGAAGGGTGGTTTTTATTGCCCAAATGATGGATGAGTGACTTCCTCTGATCAACAAGTCATTGACATAGAGAACCAAGAAGATGTGATAATCATCTTGCTTCAAAATGTAGACATTAGGATTAGAATGACATCAAGTGAACCCAATTTTTAGGAGGGATTCCATCTTGGCGTACCAAGCTTGAGGGGCCTACTTGAGGCCATAGAGAGACTTATAAAGATGAAAACAAGTGAATGATCCTGAATGAACCCCTATGGATGCTCCATTTATATCTCCTCTTGAAGATCACTGTAAAGAAAAGCACTCTTCACATCCATCTGACGAACATCCCATCTATGTGTTGCACCTATGAGGAAATTGTTTTTGGTAAAATTATCAGAGTTGTGAGAGATAATTTCAATCTGCTCAATAGCAAATTCAAAGCTAAAGGAAAGGTCAACTACCAAGATTATGAGCTCAGAGTTGTTGATGCTTGGAATATTAATATTGATATTTCTTCTCCTCTTAAGCCCACTAAGGGGCCTAGAGATGGAATCCATTGGAACCTCCCTCCTCTTGGTTGGGTTAAAATCAATTTTGATAGGGCGACCAAGGGTAATCCTGGGCCAACTGGGTGTGGGGGAGTAATAAGGGATGAGAATGGTTGTTTTATTGTTGTGGTGGCTTTCCCCTTGGGTACCCAAACCAACCACATTGTTGAAGCCATTGGGGCGTTTCAAGTTTTGAATATTGCTCGTTAGTTGAATTTTAAAAATGTGTGGCTTGAAGGGGACTCGAAGAATATCATTCAATGTATAAAGGGCCTTCAAAAACCCTCATGGACTATAGAGAATTGGATTAATCTTTCCAAGGGGATTATTAGTAACTTTGAGAATTGTTATATTTCCCATGCTTATAGGGAAATTAACACAATGGCAGACTTTTTTGCCAACAAAGGAGTTCAGGCAAAGGACAAAGTGATGTGGTAGAGGAGTGATGAGCTGGAGGCTGACGTCATTGCCTTACTTATGTATGATCAAATTCATGGGAAGGTGAAAACTCCCCCTACCAACATATGATTACTAAGTGTTGAGTCATGCAGTCTCAGGACTGTTGTTCAATTATTATTCATCATTGGCCAAAGCTCAACAATATTAATTCATATTCTGATGTTTTGTGCTTCGCACACTTTTTGGGTATTTCAACGGAAAGTTTATTTGGTTTTCCAGAGCCTCCTGAATAGGCCTTCAATTCTATGAACATGGGTGGTGAGAGTCGCAAGGTGGAGCCAATGGATTGTGAGAAGTTAAGAAGTAATACTAAGGTCTGGGAGATGCGGGAGAAGGGTAGGATAACCATTTTTATCGAAAAACTCCATGGCTAGGATCTGAATGTCACTAGGGTTTTTGCTAAGGAATGGAAGGATGGAGAGATCAATTTGTTTTGGAGAAATTTTTTCGTTGATGAGCAGTTAATTTCTGAGGTCACGGGGCTTTCCATTAAGGGCATCAAGTTTTATAGGGATAGGAAACTTTTTAACCAGGCTATGCAAAAATTTCTAAAGACTGAGAAGGAAAAGGAGGACCTGTGAAGGACTACCAAAAGCTATTATGATTTTGTGAGGATCGTCTCGCATTGGAGGAAGGTGTTGAATGTGCTTATGGAGTACATTACCCTAGACAGTCATTACACTAGGGTATTTGGGTACCATTTTGTGCTCTTCAACCATTTTCGGCATCAGGTTAGGGTTTCTTTCCCTTTCTATCTTGCTACTTCTCTGAATTCCAGTCTGAAGAACTATAGTCAGAACCTGATTAGGCATTATATCCTCCATGAGGGTCTGCTTATTTTAATCTATGATCATTTTAAAGTTATGTCGGCTCTATCCCACCAGACCCCTTCTTCCAGGGGAAGGGTTGTAATTAAGGGGAAAGGTAATTCTAGTGTCTCTCCCTAGAAGAAGGGTAAAAGAAAGGTCTTGAAGGATCCCTCTTATGATGCAAATGAGGAGGATTCGCAGTTGACCCCTTCATCTGATTTTTCCAGTTACCCTACCACTGATAGAGAGGATAGGCCCCGTTTTCCTAGTGACCTCAAAGCGGAGGACCATTACTTTAAAGCAGAATGTGAATTTCTTGTTGACATTCTTGCTATTGCCCGTAATGGGTCTATGGATTTTTTCTGGTTAATCAGGTGGGTGTTTTTTGAGATTAAGGAACTTAAGCTAAATCAGAGGGCTATGAACAGTAAAATGGAAAAGTCTAATAAGAATGATAATAATAACAGAGACAAAGATAAGGCTATTGATTTGTGGACTGAGGAAGAAAAGAGATATATGGTGGAGTGCCTCAAGAAAACAGTTGAGGATTTGCTGCATTTTAAGAGTAACCATGAAGGCAAGCTTTTTGATATGGAGGAGAAGATGAGGAACATAAAAGATTATATCCACAAGGTGTTGGAAATGAGCCATAAAATTTTAAAATCAATGGCAAAGACCATGAATACGATGGTTGAAATTTTGGAAAATGCTTATCAGGTCAGGACGATGGTGTATGTGGATGTTGAGAGAGAGGAAAGCCGGGTGGAAGGTGGGGGACCGAGTAACAAAACCAGAGTGAATCTGAAAAGGAAGGCTAACCAGGAACTTGTCAATATTCAGGAGATTAAGAAAGCTGCTTTAAACATGAATAAACTTGAGCAGGAGGTGGCGAAGATCCTTAGGAATCTGGTCTAGTTGCTGGAATTTTGGTGGTTTTTTGTTGGATTTTTGTTGTGCTGCCTTGGGATGTCCCTTTTTTTCTTCTTTGATGGTAGTTGTTTGTTTTTTTTCTAGGTCCTTTTAATGCTATATCTTTCTCGTGTTTACTATAAGGGTTTCGGGGTCCCTTTAAAACTTGTTTGTTCCTTAACCAAAAACAATTTAGATGGAATTCATTTTGGAAACTGGTGCAAAAGTCTCAAAGTAATCAATCAATAGAACTTGGGAGAACCCTTTAGAAACCAAGCAAGGCTTATGCTTGTCAACCGACCCATCTACTACATATTTTGTTTGATAGACCCACTTGCATCGAACAATTTGTCTTCCCTTAAGAAGTGGGACAAGATCCCAAGTGTGGTTCCTCTCCAAGGAAATGAAATCTTCTTACATTGTTACATTCCACTTAGGAACACTAGAAGCTTCCTAAAAGTCTTTGGATCAAAAGATGAAGCAAGGAAGACATGTGGAGCATCTTGAAACTATGATCTTATTCTCCTATGATCTGAAGGAACCCCTGCCCAATCACCTATTGATTGCAATATCTGACAAGCCCAAAGAGGCCCTAGATTTGGAGAAGGAGGATAATCATCATCCTCTGAAGATGAACTATGTGCATCCTCATGATCACTATCATCATCTAAAGTGAAGGAAGAATACTCCACATCAAGATCTGGAGGATTATGATCCTCTAAATAACTATCATCATGATACAAGGACTCCAATTGATGGTGGAAAGATAAGTTCTGAGAGAAGGACTAGAAGGAATCTCCTCAAAGCGAACACTCCTCTCAATGAAAAAATTATGTGTGGTAGGATGAAGAATCTTGTAGCCTTTGACATCATCTAGGTAACCAACAAATATGCAAGGCTTTCTCTGTGAGTCCATAGCATTGTGTTTCTACTAGAATGTGGGCCCATGCACTAGAGTCAAACACACAAAAGTGCTTAACTGACAAGTTCTAGCTAGTCCAAGCTTGAAAATGAGTTACCCCCTTCATAGCTTTGTGAGGTATGTGGTTCTGCATATAACACACACAATGAATGGCTTCTTCCTAGAAAGGTGATGCCAAAGACTTGGAGTGAATCATATAATTATCCATCTCTTTCAAGGATTGATTCTTTTATTTTACAACTCCATTCTACTAAACTATAGGGGACTATATGTTGCAAATCAATGCCCTCTGAAGCACAATACTACACAAACCTATGGTTGACATATTCCCTCCATTATTTGTATGTAGAAATTTGATAGATTTCCCAATTTGTTTCTCTATAAAATCCTTGTACTCCAAGAATGAATCAAAGAATTTAGACTTCTATTTGAGAAAGTACACAATGGTGTACCTAGAAAAATCATCAATGAATGTCAACATATTAGGCTCTACTAAAAGATAGATGTGGAAATGGCCCTTCCAAATCACTATGTACCAACTCCAAAAGATGTGAGGCTCTCCAAGCTTTTCCTTTTTCAAACTTCTCTTCAGGATGCTTTCCAAGAATGGAACCATGAAAAACACCTTTAGAAAAGTGAACTCTAGGAAATATTGTAACCATGTCATGTTTGTTGAGTTTTTGCAAGTAGTGGTAGTTGAAGTGGCCAAATTGTTGATGCCACAAATTACTCACATCATCTGAATGAGAGTTGAATAGTCGAAGGTGGATCGAGAACAAAGTGAGAGAACAAATAAAGTTGAGATTGATTATCTTCTCTCCCAATTGTAATTGTAGAATCATTTTGCATCTCATGAATCACCATTGAATCAGGAATAAACTCAACTTTCTTGTCTATACCTATCTGAGTGATTTGATATATTGATGAGAGATTAGTTGATAATGAGGGAACATAAATAACATCCTAAAATGTGCCATCCCTCATATCAACAGAACCTCTCCCACACACCTCAACTAGAGTATCATCAACCATCAAAATAGAAGGCATGGAACATGGCTCCAAAGATTTAAGTTCATCTTCAGTTGAATCCATGTGGTGTGAAGCACCTAAATCAAGAACCCATGTGGATGGTGGAGAAGCAACTGCTACAAGGGCCTTGCCCTTTCCTTCCCCCTTGTTGTTGTCTTTGGACTTGTGAGAACTCTCTTCTAAAATCTATTTGATGGAATTAGGAACACTATGATTATTCTTCTCAAGAATGTGTTTCAAGTGATCAACTTGTTTCTTCAAACATCTATGCTCATCATGATTGATTTTCTTACAATAAGTACATTTGACCCTCTCTTTCTTAGGCATGTCACCTTTTGAAGATGAGGTCTCATTTGTTACTTTTGGAGTAGTTGATTTCTTATTCTTCTTCTCTTTCCTATTCTTTTGTTTCTTATCCTCATTACTACTTTGTCCTCTTTGTTCATTTGTTCCAAGGTTGCTAGCCAAGGCATGTGACGTAGAAGAATTAAGAGTGTCCATCTGAATTAGCTTATCATGCTCCCATGTGAGAGAAGTAGAAAAATCATCCAAAGATGGTATTTTAAATTGAGACCCAAGTGCATCCTTAGTAGCATAGAAGGTATAAACAAATACTAAATTTTTGAAACTTAGCTTTGAGAGACTTAGAATCACTTGTTCATCTTTCTTAGCAATTCCACATTGTTGTAGTTCAGTCTTAGTGATTTCAATTTGGTGAAGAAATCCTAAATTGTGTTGAAGTTTCCTGGATTTAAACTGATTATTTCATTCTCCAATATATGACCTCCCATAGAATCTTGAGTTCCAAAAAGAGATTCTAGCATTTTCCATATTTCATTTGGAATATTCAAAGATTAAATATGAAAGAGAAAATCAGGAGATACAAACAAACACAATGCTCCATATGCTTTATCAAATTTTTTAAACCACT